>JALPQI010004539.1:0-71301 GCA_025490895.1 Thaumatotibia leucotreta
AAAAAATTTAGAATGCCTGTTGTAATTCGTCCCTTAACATTTTATTTAATTCCATGTAATGCGTACTCCAAACGGATTAAAAAACATATACCTAGTCTCATTACTGCAAATATCAGCTATGTGTACGTATTATGTTTAATAATTAAATTGAATCTGCCAAAACCTGATCCGTGCAGATAGCTGGTATTTGCAGTAATAGGACGATATGATAGAAAATTACTACCTATTTTGTTTACAAATATTTACATGATTATGCACGTGATTTGCGCTTTGAACAATATATTCATACTTATTAGAGTTATTAAATAGTACGATAATAATAAATGAACGGTTTTTGAGTCTTGAATTTTTTTTAAAAAATGTTGTAAGTAGGTCGCGGCTTGTTAATGTTTATTTTCGCTTAGGTACTTAATATCCGTGATCAATATTTAATTGGTTGTTTGAACAAATGGCGACTTCCAGTTGTACCTTTTAGTATGTCTTAATTATGCAATTTTTACAAATATATATTACCCGAAATAGTGCTTAAACTTATTCAAACTAATTGTATTAACATCAAGGCGACGTTTTGTTTTAATTTGCTTTCGTGCAACTTCCACTACGCATCTAAAATTAACGTGAACGAGTATAGCCAGTATAGGCCGATGAGATCAAGGAAGTATAACCTTTATCATCTGCCTTTATTCAAATATTATCATTATATCATCAGACATGCACGATTTCAGTTAATTAACCAACTATTAAATTCATTATCAAATATACGCCAAAAGCTTTATAGTCAGAAATCAATAAAATAAAATAAATCACCGTACCAGTTAACTACTAGAACCTATGCACATATATCCAGCCTGCCAAATTAAGACGTAAAAACGTTTAGTTTCCATTAGAGATGGTTTGGAATTTGACGACGAAATCACGACTCGGCGTTATTTGAATGACCATCAGCTAATAAACGACACGTATCTACACAATACGCCTTGCCGAGATAATTTCCCCCATGCACCAAGAGTCTGTCCGTAACGAGTTAAATGATAAAGCAGAAAACAGACCAAGAGCATGTCAAGCCATGCTCAGTGTAGTGTTATACAGGGTGTAAGTCTAATACGGGCGAAGCGGTTGTTAGTTTACAACATAATAAGTACATTCAAATAACTTTTACTTAAAATTAGAGCAACAAAATTTAGAGCAACATACGCGAGTTAAACACTCGATGACAGCTAATTTCAAAAGCAGATGACATAACTGTCATATCAACAATAACAAATGTTCGTACCTACATTGCTGCTCCGATAATCTTAAAAAAATTCTATGGGGTCATAATTAAGAGTAACTTTTAAAAAACCTTGTAATCCATGATTACACTAATGAATCCCATGCCTGGTTTAATTGATCGCCCGTATTAGACTTACACACTGTATAGTTATTTAAAAACGACTGGGCAGATTACCTAATAGGTAATCTGCCTGCCTAAAAAGTACAAATCAAAATATTTAGTTAACAAATAATTTGATTTGTGTTTTCGCAAGACGTTCTTATACAATACTTTATAAGAAAACAATTTCGGACATAGGTAATACCTATGTCCGAAATTGTTTTCTTATAAAGTATAAACGTAGTACTTTTTTATTTATAATGTATTGTATAAGCTTAAAATACATGTTTTAAAAATTTTCGGGCACACGTATCAAAATTTAGAGGAGGGGGGACATAATTTTTTAACTCTGTGGCGGTTATCTCTGAAAATATGGACTTTACAAAAGATTTTTTCGAGAATGAGTTATTCAACGATATCATTCTACAAGATTTCAGTAGCATTTACATAAATTTTTTTTGAGATTCGTAATTTTTTATAGAATATTTTATTATTTTTCATGTAATAGCGACCGCCCCCTTGGGCAGCTTCAGCACCCTCCATTTTCTTCCTTTTGCCTTCAGCGCCTCCCGTGGTCCCTGGAATTATTGGGAATATAAATTATGAGGTAATCTTACCGCTTTGTGTGAAAAGATGTTTTTTTTTAAACAATAAAGTAGGTACCTTAAAATATTGATTTTATTTCGAATCATAGGACTTTAGAAAGTTTTTATAAAATCAATTTCTCTTGTTTTTACTTAATACTTAGGTCAAGTAGTTTTTCTTCAATAAATTAGTTTGATTAAGGGAGCTTGGTCGAAATCTTCTATTTAGGGATAATTACGTACTTCATCATCATCATCATCATCATCATCAGCCAATTGACGTCCACTGCTGGATATAGGCCTCCCCCAGAGAGTTCCACAAAGATCGGTCGTGAGCTGTCCGCATCCATTGGACACCCGCAACCTTTACCAGGACTCATAAGGAGGCTCAAAGTCACTCAACGAGCGATGGAGAGGGCAATGCTCGGGGTTTCTCTGCGAGATCGCATCAGGAATGACAAGATCCGCAGAAGAACGAAAGTGACTGACATTACGTACTTAATGTGCGTAAATCTATTAAATAATTAATGAGCATACGTGAAACCATGAAAATTAAGTTCAATCTAGCAAGCTTAAAATTTAAATTGCAATTTGTAATAGGAAAAGAAAAATATAATATTTAAAGTACCTGCAAAGGTCAGTTAATATTTTCCCTGGTAATAAAATGCATTAAGCAGAAGAATGTTTTCATTCGAAATGAGAGTAGCGAATGTGGTTGATGGGTGGCACTGGCACGGCGCGGCAGCGGCCGGCGGCGCGCTCTCCGAGTTGATTGATGCGTGCCGGGCGCAGTGAAAGCATTTAGGTGAACACATATCTTGACTTGAACCATAGCGGTATCAAACCCTACCACAAAAAGCACGTACCCAAAACACGAGTTACAATTTTTCTCCTACATTGCACAATACGAATTTGTTAACGGGAACCGGCCATCTACATTGACCTTTTTGTTTGTGCACGGGCGGGTATAAATTGATAATGTTGGTAATTTGGCGGCGGACCGAGTGCCGTTGCTCGCAACGCTAATGAGTTTATAATGGACAGAATAATGTAGGATGATAATATATTTTGGGAATCAATGTCTAGGTCGAATATGTGGATTCGGCGTTACTCACGCATATGATTTAGGTAAATGCTCCCAATGAGGCGCCCTAGTTTACTTTCACAGTTTGGTGCCAAGTAAATACCTGTGTAACACTTTATATTTAGAGCTTTCGTATTTAATGGCTTTAAGTCTCATTATGTTGATTTTGGTGGAGTTGTTAATAGCTTAAACATGCCGTGCGCGCGAATTCCAATTAGGCAATAAGTATGAACATATACACCTACGTCCTATAGATTAAGACATGGAAAATGGATTAGTAGCTAATACCTACTACTATTGAGTTAATAAACTTCAAAATTCTTTATTGTGAACCCAGTGTACCTACTTACAAAATTTAATTTTAAGTACTTTCTACTTGATAAGAGCGAGACAGAATTTACGATATTTTTACGATATTATACAAGTATCTATGAGTTCCTTTAATGGCTACTTGTTTTTACTTTATTTTGTAATGTTTATGTCACAGCTGTTGGATCTCCACCATTCTTGTTGTAATCAGTTTGATACCGAGGTCCACTCGGCAGCGTAATCTTAAAATACATATTAATGTATATTTCTTTGCATAGGGTCGGGCATGTGAATCGCTTGGTGGAGTTACCACAGGTGAGTAATCGATCGACATTGATGTGGATATTAAATAGCCATGTATGTTTTAGATTTGCATGGGACTTGGAAAAAAATATCCACACAAAGCCTTGTATTGTATGTCTGATTTTACTTCAATGATAGTGCCATTAACTATAGTATTTTTTTATTGTACCTGATAGATTCTTACTTACTTGTTTGTTGTTGTTATTATTAGTCACTAAAACATTTTGTCAAGGGTACCATGACCTGGTAAAAATATTGGTAAATGAAAATACAAAAGCTTTGAATGGGGACGCAAAACATCCATTTTATATTTTTTATTGACAGATTTAGATATGTTTTCAGATTTTCAAAACAGGTTGCATAGTGTGTGTACTTTTTTGTATTTCGGTATTCCGCATCCATATTCTTCCACATAAAATTATAGTATAGAAATAAACATGTAATTCAAGAATCAAATCAAAATTCTGGAAAAGTTTCAACAATAAAAATCGCCCTTTTTGGACATGATTATCTAAAATGGAAAAAAATACTCAAACTTTAAAGTAGCTCAAAATTTAAATTTGCAGCTAAAATGCAAATATGCCATACAATTTTGCAGCAACACAAATAAATTCATGATCATAACATTAACTAATACCGCGCAGGACCGGTCATTGTGGCAATCTTTAGGGGAGGCCTATGTTCAGCAGTCGACGCCTTTCGGCTGATATGATGATGATGAACATTAAATAATAAATATTTCTGTTCGTTTACCCAAGTAACTACTTAAGTGCTACACATTTAGTTCAGGAATGGCCAACAATATAGTAGGTATGATGTTTCGTATCTAAAAAGTCTTAATCCTTCACGCTACTCATTGTATAATTTGTTTAGGGTTACAATAAATTTGATCCGTAAATAATTTACCTCGATTATAAAAACAGGTAAGTAAATGCTTACCTACTTGATTCAAAAAACCTGTTGCACCTTGAAAATATCGACTGAGTACAAACATTAGACATGCCACAACTCTTGTTATTCGATTTGGCAAAGCGCATGAGGTCAAGTGCCCAGGAGTGACTAATGCGTGTTCGTCCTTTGCATCCTTCATACTACACGTAACACATTAATCCGGGTTCCATCTAGGATGTAACAAAGTGCCTTATCAGGCGCAGAGAATTATGATTTGTATTCTGTTCGTGATGGTTGTTCATTTATCGCTTTCGGATTTTTTGCGTGTGGCTTTCAGAAGACTCAAGATTGATAATTCACCAAACGATGATATCACATCTTGGCAAGAAACTTCCGTGTTATTCTGTCTGTTTACATCTAAGAGCCGTTACGCTTCTTTTCAGCGAACTGTACCTACAAAAAATGACTCAAAACTTAAAGTAGTTTTATTTTGAATATTATGTTTGGGACGCGGACCGAACTGCATAGGTAGCCTCAGCTAAACCCTCGTACCCGGATCCAAGTCCCCAGGTAGACTGGAGCCGAACGCCCCACAACAATGCTAGGCCTTATGGAATTGCCAAAAGTAAAAGTGGTTTACTTCCAAATTACTAAAGAATGGCTAATTGAAAGTGAAAAAGTAGGCAAACCGTCATCGTCTCGGACTATAGTTGATAAATGATGGTTGTTAATGGATTGAATATTGTAGATTGTAGTGTTTATAGTAAACGGCAAATCGTGAGTTGGATGCGGCGGCGGCGTCGGTGACGCCATGGCTCCTCCATCTTCCTTGTGCAGTGACTCATCCTCGCGCGCTCGTGACCTGGTCCGCGGATTTTGTTTACTGGCCCCGACTTACCTTCAGTAACTATTATTAATCACGCATTAGTAATAATTTTCGTAAAACTCATTTATGTTCATAAATAGGTACCTATTAATATTGCGCGGTTTTCATAATTATCTAGACACGCGGCAGCGTGTCACTGTCAAACCTGGTTGAAGTAACAGAACTGGCCAGCAGCACCGTGTGTAGGATATTACTTATATATCAACACTTGGTTTTAGGTACAACTGCGAATCAAAATACCTTTAACGGGGTCATTCACATAATCAGCCTATCTCCGTCCACTGCTGGACGTAGGTCTCTCTTTTTTACCTACTACGCGTATGGAATGGAGGCACCAGGAGTTAAATGCCATAAACGTCACGCTGGTCAAACGGGTTGGCAATCGCAGTACTTTGTCCAGTGGCATATATTATGTTATGTTATATAAATAAAGAATTGTACAGTTAAATTAGGTTATTTTTTTAGATTGCAAAGTAATCATATAAAAAACCGTGAAATGGATATCAAACGTGAGATTTTTTTTACATAAATACGGTCTATTCCTTGGAAAGCTCAATTAAATATTCTATTGTAAGTACAAGTAGTATTAGTATGTAAGTAGTGACGAACTGCCGATATATACTTATCGATAATTATAGCTACTAAATGTATCGAAAACAAACGTGTCCGAAGAAAAAATATTTGTGTAAAAAATAGGTACATAAAGAGCAATATCGGGATCGCGATATTGCCCATACAAAAAATACCGGAATTGCAAACCCTAATCCGAACCGCTAGCAGTGACGCTCCAGCCTCGCAGGCAGGCCCACTGTCACGGCAGAGGCCGTCAATATAAATCAACTATATATTTTACCTAATAGCCAGAACCAAATAAGATTACTGAAGTAACTCTGTAATAAAGACAAAAACTATACTAAGAGTGTGCTGTTGCAATGCCAAAGTGGATAAAATAAGAAATTATTTTATATTGTGGGTAATTTAGTTTTTCGTTTAATTATGACCAATATAAGAGTTGTGGCAAATACATACTCGGAATAGCCGCAATCGTGGATTATTATTGGTCCAAATACTGCTTATTATGGTTTCGCTTTTAATAGTATGATGTCATAGCGAGTGCATTTTTCGGTGCAGAATAACAAAAATAACCAAATTATCCAAATGGTTGTAGTAATTAGTCTGAAAATGCTAAACCTGAGAATGACCCATTACTCGCCGTTAAATTCGCAAAAAAATGGTGATGTTTTCTCCATTTGAAAAGGTATTGAATAATTCATTATGGAAGTACATATTAAAATGCTAGAACGAGTACTTAAGGTAATATGAAATGCAATCAATACGTACGAAAATATAAATTATTTGTATTATGTATGTTAAATGATGGACCGATGACCTGGTGAAGGTCGCAGGAGTCCGCTGGATGCGGGTGGCGCAGGACCGGTCATTGTGGCAATCTTTGGGGGAGGCCTATGTTCAGCAGTGGACGTCTTTCGGCTGATGTGATGACGATGATGATGATGATGATGTTAAATGAAGCCTGTGAAAAATATAACAGTCAAAACGACTTGATTATTTATAGCTACAAAAACATATTGTTTAATGCACTCGTTCAAGAATAGGTTTTACTACTAACAGCACTTGCAAGATAAAGATATTGAAATTTAATTTAATCGAGAACTTCCACAAAACAAGGTACAATACCTCTTACATACATACCTCTTAATACAAGTTGGTAGCTATATTAAATAAAATTAATAAGTAAATAAAATTAATTAATAAATAAATATCTTGGGACATCTTACACGAATCGACCTAGGCCCACGGTAAGCTCAATTAAGGCTTGTGATGTGGGCACCAGGCGACGATATATATAATAGATATATACTTAAATACATAGACGGCCATGACCAAGGAACAAATATTTGTGATAAACAGAGCCCGGAAAATCCATAGCAAAACAAAAGACTGTAGCAATCCAACTAGGGTGAGAAACACTTTTTACCGATATCGAGCAAGTTTTGTTTAAAAATCATAGCGACATGTTTAGATACATTATTTAATAATCATTCAAGCCAAATGCAAAATAAGTAATAAATTAAGGGTTTGTTTTATAAAAGGTGCCCACGAAGAAAAGGAAAAATTCTAACAGCATATTCCTGAGATTAAAAGAAGCAAAAAATGTTAAATGAGTTTTGTTCAAATATGCAAAAAAAATATTTTTAGTTTTTTGATGTTTTGAATGCCTTAATACACAAAAAAAGGATTTTATTAATCAAATTATCGCAAAAAATGCACTTTAAAATGTTTTTTTTTACATTTAACACGGTCAAATCGTACATTAAACTCGCAAAACATGTAGTAAAGCTGCATTTTTGGAATGTTATTTAGACACCATAGGGCAGTATAAAACCACATTTTGCAAGCAAAAAAAAGTTGTGCTAGCTGCGTTATACGTGAAAAACTGAAATTTACTGTCTATTTTTAGTTTCTGAAAAAAGCCTTACGTTTTTTGACAATAAGTATGTATCAGGTAACGTTTAAAGATGAATGAATTTGTAACAAGATGAGATAACATGCATTACCGTAGGTCTTATAGTTTCAGAGATTCGAGACTTCAAATAGTACCCTGTTTTGTAAACTAGATTAAATGTTGAGTTATGCTAACGTTTTTTATTTAATATCGCCTTACCTAATTATGCTACGAAAAACATGAAATAATTATCTTATAGCGCAATTAATATTCTTTCATTTAAAGGTAAAATCAGGTCAGTAAACTTTGTAGTTGAAACTAAAAACGCGAAATTCAAAAAGCAGGAGGTCCGCTATCTAAGTTTTTCATACAAATGGCAAGTCGTGTTGCAAAGCTGCAATTTTTGTATATTATATAGGCTCTATAGGGATGTACGAAAATGCATATTACAAGAAAAAAAAAGGATTTAGGTATAGGACGTAACTGAAAAAAAATCGGCCTTTTTTTAGTTTTTGACGTTTAACTAAAAAACTATAACTTTTTGATACTAATTGCTATAAAACTATGAAAGAATATTAAATTTCAAAGGATTTGAGCTACCTTGCATTACCCTAAATTATATAGATTTAGAGATACGACATTTCAAAATGTGCCCTTCATTGAGTTAAGAAAATAAATGCATGTTTTGAAGCCTCGTATACCCCCAACTATAAGACTTACAGTAATTGTTATCGGCTCAATTTGTTCCAAATTTAATGTAATTATTATCTACAATTACTTTTTTTTCTTAGCGCGAACGTTTTGCCAATATTTAGTGAATAGCTTTAACGTAACCTAAAATTTGTTTCTGTTTTGATAAAAGGGCACTTTATGAAATGTCGTATCTCAAAATATATATAACTTACGGTGATGCAACGTAGCTCAAATCCTTTCAAATTTAATGTTCTTTCTTAGTTTTATAGCAATCAGTATCAAAAAGATAATAGATTTTTAGTTAACGTCAAAAACTAAAAAAAGTGCTAATTTTTTTCCGTTTTTTACGTCCTATGCCCAAATTATTTTTTTGTTTTTCTTTTAATATGCATTTTCGTATATATACCTTTACAATATACCAAAATTGCAGCTTTGCAACTCGACTTGCGATTTGTATGAAAAACTTAGGTAGCGGGCCTCCTGCCTTTGGAATTTCGGGTTTATACTTTCAACTACAAAGTTCACTGACCTAATTTTACCCTTAAATAAAGAACATTAAGTGCGCTATAAGGTCATTATGGCATGTTTTTCGTAGCATAATTAGGTGAGGCGATATTAAGTCGAAAACGTTAGCAAAATACAAAATTTTATCTAGTTTACAAAAAGGGGTACTTTTTAAAGTCTCGATCTCTGAAACTATAAGACCTACGGTAATGCATGTTAGCTCAACTTGTTGGAAATTTATTAGTCTTTAAACGTTTATTTACATATGATTTCAAAAAACGTAAGGTTTTTTAAATAAGAATCAGAAACTAAAAAATGGCCGTAAATTTCGCAGTTTTTCACGTACTACCCAGCTAGCACCACTGTTTTTTGCTTGCAAAATATGGTTTTATACTGTCCTATAGTCTCTAAACAACATACCAAAAATGCAGCGATACTACCTACTTGATTTGCGAGTTTAGGGTAAAATTATGTACGATTTTACTAATTTGCTAGGTAATTATTTTGTTCATTTGAAGTCTGTCAATTAAGCGTGACAAGACTAAGACAACATGGTGACAAAATCGTTTCCTAAAATGCGTTTATCATAGCGTTTCTCTTAAAATCAGCCCCTCGACACTTCATACTATGGTAAATTATGAAACCATTTGGTACCAACATTGAGACATAAATATAATCTTATAGAATTAAAATGCCTACTGTTGCATTTTATTAGCACATAATCATACTGGCCTTCAAACTTAGACGTATTATACTTTTATTTACCACCTAAATAGGTAAAACGTCAGTGTCAGAAACGTACCGTCTAATTGTTTATTATGAAAGCTGATCCCGGGTTCATGTTTTATTGTGTTTTATACAAAATATTTAAATGTTTCGTCTAAATGGGGGGCACAACAATAAGGAAATGTGAAGTGTGTTGTGTTCGGCGTGAATTAAAACGAACGTCTGGCGTATTTTTGTCAAGATTTCCTCTTGATCCAGACATGTCAGTATCAAATTATTTTATCTTAGTAGCTAATTATTTTTTCATTTCATTATTGAATATATAATTAGTAACTGCAAACAATAACAGTTACTAATTAAATAAGAAATTACTTCAATGGCAAATAAAATCTATCTAAATAAGGCAAGCTAATGCACAAATAGAGTGCAACATAATTTATCGATAATCGCTTTATTTCAGATGGAGTTCTTTGGAGAAATTTTATTCGTTCAACGATTCCTTGGCTTTGGACCATGTTTTTGAACTGCTGTATGCCGGAGTTTTAGCTCGGAAACTTAACTCCTCGCCCCTCCATAGTATAATATTTACGATTGGGCCCATACTCTACTAAGAAAATGAAATAAAAATACCTGTGCAATAAAATATATATTTGTGTTATAGCATTATTTTATTTTACCCTTTCATTATTCTCTTGTAATATAAATTCACTATTACGGTAGGTGCAGAAAAAAATATTGCACTTTTATCGATATCGACAAACAGGAAGTGTAGTGAGTGTCGAGCTCTAGTGTTGCTTTTTAAGTTGGTAGTATTGACATATATTTTGTACGTTGGTACAAAGTGCCTTCATAACTCGGTTTTGGGCTTGTTCGGGAGTGCCGTCTCTTAAAACGTAGTGATTTTATTCTCTTTGCTTAAAACAGACTGAATACAGAAAACTTCATATGACATTTTTAACTTCAAATTTGGTCAGAAATCCGCTGTTGAACTTTTTCCCTTTCCTCATGGGCACATTGTGTGTGTTATTTAATCCACCTCATTGAAAATAATAGACACTTCAGAAAATTAATACTCCAAAAGACCTTGAATGCCATTATTGTCATTTCACTGCGTATGAAAGCGATAAAATATAAGTTGTGGTAGATAATTATTATTTGTATCTTAAAACGATTTGAAACGGACGTGGTTGAAATAAAAACTTACTCGATAGTCTTTTGTTTTGCTATGGATTTTCCGGGCTCTGATGATAAATAAATACACAAATAATGCCCTCGCCAGGATTCCAACCCGAAACCTCCAGCTTCGTAGGCAGGGTCACTATTACCAACTAGGCTACGGAGGCTGACAGATATTTATCTGGTATATATTTATCCGGTAGATATTAATACGTTCACGTACCTACAAATTCATTGACCTGTATGCTCATCCTCAATTAAGTAAGCATACCTAAGTGTTAAAACCAATCAGTTATAAAAAAGACGTTAGTTTCGTCATGTTTAATTAGATGATTCAAAATTTTCTCGGTAATGTCTCGGTAAAGCTGTTCCAATGACGTAGAATGAGCCCTGCCGGCGAGGGGCAAGAAGCGCAAGTCATATCACTGGAAATAGATGCAAATAGCTCCTTACCTACAGCAACCGACATCCGGCTGAGCGCCTCTTACGATCATACCAGTTTTATGGCGATCTATCTACTTAATACCACGCCGAGATACCTCGTATCTCCTAACTTTTATTTATAATTTCCTTTGACTTACGAGTAGCTGCCCTCATTGGCTCTGTACCCGGTAATTCTTTTGTGCGTATTGCTATATCTATATTCGGCTTTTTCTGAGGAAATTAATAATAATTATTACGAACCATAACGATAACTAAACGAAGACGTAATTGATGCGATCATCTCTATTTATAGTCGTCATTTCTAAAGTATTTACTTCCGCCATTTGTTTGATATCTAGTTGTAGTTGTAGAATCCGCACATGAATGTATTCCCGATTAAACCTTTAGTGCATACTAATCCATATATGGCAGTTATAATAATAGACTCTATCGACGTACTTTAAAGTTTAAAATGAAATAAATCATTTTTTATAATACGCAGTAAAGGGGGTCGTAATATGTTAATAAACCTATTGATAAGTTTCTGTTATGTGAACGTTGTAATACTTGTAATCATTAGAGCTTCTTGCCTTATCAGTACGTAAGTCTCAACGTGAGAACATTTTATATGTACCTCGTAGCTCGTAGCACTAATTGGCATAGGTGTATTGTTCTTTATCTAACTCGATTATGAATTTGAAAATGTTATGTTTAGCAGGGGAATTCTGCCTGCGTGAAATTTCGACTTATCGCAAGATCTTCCGTGTTTAAATTAAACTAATAAATATAATGTGGCAACATCTAGGAAATTGCTTTCGAACTTTATTTAGCCTCTTCATGCTTAATGCATTATTCTAACTTCTAGTATACAGGGTGTCCTTAGCAATTAGACAAAGCCACAATGTAGGTATATATCTTTTAAGGTATTTGAAATCAGTATACGTCACGAAAACATTAAGAGTTCTTTTACTTTAGTTCTAAAGTAAAAGATTGAAATATCAGATCGACTGACACCTGTTCAGGTGTCAGTTGTTGAGCCAATGCTGTCCTCATGAAATAGTATAAATCTTCTTAAACGTCAGTAATAAAATCATTGCCAAACCTAAGATTCTAAGTTCCGCTGGCAGTGCAGTTTCACATGACGTCAGGTCGTATACAGTAGGTATATTTATTTTTGCTATCAATTATTTGAGACAAATATTATTTGAAATATTTTTATTGTGTTTTGTTTTAATTACAAATATTAGCGTTAGATCATTTCTAAGTACCTAAACATATTAACCTACGTGGGGCATCAAGGTGTGTCCAATGAGTAAGGCCACCCTGTACCCTGTATATATAAATTGCTTCTCTTCCCTCCCTATCATAACTTACAATTTATTTGTCTGCATAAAGTTGTAATAAGGTAGATATTAGCAACGAAGTGCATTATGTGCTCATGCGCTAACTCATAAAATATAGGTAGGTACTGACTACATGGAAAATAACGACATTCCACGTTCTGTGTGGTAGAATTTTTTTTTCGATGTACATTAGCGTGTGGGGTGTCAATAGAAAGGGCTTTGAAAATGATATGTATAAAGATTTATAAAACACATTTTTATTTAAGCGTACCGTTTTTGAGCTATCATCTCTCAAAGTCTTGAAAAATGTGTCCCCCTCCTCTATCTTTTAAACTACGCTGTACAAAATAAAAAATAAAAATTATGTTACGCATATTAATAAACTTTCAACGATTTTTAGCTTCATCAAATTATCTCTTATAGTTTTTAAGATAGGTTGATTTAACTGTATTTTTATTTATGATTAATTGATAATGGTACGGAACCCTTCGCGTGCGAGCCCGACTCGCACTTGGTTGGTTTTTGTGTTTTACATATGTTCTGTATAATACTGCCCTGCTAAGCATAATAGCGATATCTAAAAATAAAATTTAATGAAAACATGCACCTTAAATTCTATAGCTGACGATTCCATTTCCAAATGCCTCTATTTTTGAGATATCGCTATTTCGCTTAGCAGGGCAGAATAGTGTACTGTATATATGTATACCTAATGAATAATAGTGAAATATTGAAGTATTTAGTAGTAGTAATGGAAATCAATAATAATAGGTAAAAGCACCAATAGATGACTGCCACCCAGAAGTTGACTGATAGGTCTAAAAATGCAAATAATTAAATCAGGAATAATTTTACACGCCTGGGAGTATTTTTCTCACACGCGGCAGCACTATATAGAGTGTCACATGCGAATTCCCAGACAAGCAGGCCACGCACGAAGCAGTGAGCGGTCGTCGAGTTTTCGCTTCGCGCAAAAATTGCGTTTTATATGGGATCCTTATTAAGAAAAGCCCTCAAAAATTTAAGCTTTTAATTACGTAAAAAATTGAATATGGCTTTTATTTCCTTGATTAACTTCAGTATAGATTTTAGACTAATATCTCTATTGTGTACATTATAAAGAATATATTTTTTTTATTTTTTTTATGAGATATTTGCTGGTCAAGTTATGGTTCCAATATTATGTGTTCGGGCCAAAAGATGAACGACGGTCAACTTTTGGGCAAAGGCTCGAATTTTCAAATGCTTGTATAAATTATAATAAAATAGCTAGATGTAATATTTATATATAAAATTACAATCAGTATTGTAGTTAATTTTTACACCAAAAGATGAACGACCTTTTTTTCGTGTAACACGTTTTAAAGTAATTTACTTTTGTATGGAAACGGGATTGTTCAACTCAAGAATCGCTGTCCGAAACGTGAACTAGGAAAATTTACTGGTTCATCTTTTGGGTTGGATTCCAATAAATGATTTTGAATCAATTTAGTTCGTTCATTTCGTTGATGCGGTGTCCAAAACATGAACCAAATTATTTTATTGAACGGTTGAATTTGGGAAAACTTTTGTTCTTAGAGATCAGATTGTTACACAATGTACACCGTGTTTATATTTCATTAAAAGAAGGTTTTTAATGTTAAATACAATTAATTTATCTAAGAAATCAAGGTTTTTACTATGCTCTATTCATCTATTGGAGTTTTGGCGTTCATATATTGGTCTCGCTATATTTCAATTATGCTGGTTCATCTATTGGGGTCAAATTGTTCAGTGATAGGGCACTTTGTTCAACTATTGGTAATTTTGGGTCCTTTTTTAATATATTTTTTTTTATAAAATTACTGAAACTTAATACGAGGCACGAAAATAACTTATTCTAAACTCAACTAAATGCGGAATCATATAAAAAAATAAAAAATTGATGAATATGAGTTACATCATATAGAAAAAAATATTTAAAGTTGGGAAAGTTGCTTAACTGTTCATCTATTGGTGATTTTACCCTAGGCAGGTAATGGAAATCGTGGAAAGAAATTTAATTCATGATCAATCACTTGAAAATTGATATGGCACCATAATCGCCCATTGCAAAAAATCTAAGGAATGATTCTTTATCTTTATGATTGATTATTTAAATTAAGAACTGTTGCTGAATAATAAGGGTTAAATCTTAACCCATGTTAAATGACGTTTAGATGAACGAGTATCGCAATCAAGGAGTTGTATGTAGGTGTACATACCATTTATTGAATCCCAGATTTATACAATCTTGATTTTCCAAAATGGTTATTAGAGCAGTTTCCTGAAAAAAAAATCAAGTAGAGTTTTAGCCCATTCAGTAGCTGTTTTTATTTCGGTTTTTGTTCTAATAAAGACTGTACAAGTGTACATGATAAAATCTGGCTTAGGATAATCTAGTCTATCGGCCAACCGAATGCTCATGTTGTTGTTGTTGTATTCTGGCCATTTTTTCCGCAACTCGACATCAAACGTGCCTATTTT
Organism: Thaumatotibia leucotreta; assembly: GCA_025490895.1. Classification (NCBI taxonomy): domain Eukaryota; kingdom Metazoa; phylum Arthropoda; class Insecta; order Lepidoptera; family Tortricidae; genus Thaumatotibia; species Thaumatotibia leucotreta. The sequence continues at coordinate 15,267 of JALPQI010004539.1, forward strand.
GCGTGGTCCCAACGCTGGTCCAGTACTTGTTGGAGACTTCACACCCTTGAATTTCATTTCACAGATGTATGCAGGTTTCCTCACGATGTTTTCCTTCACCGCAAAGCACTTGTGGATATCAAATACTATTTCGTACATAAGTTTTTGAAAAACTCATTGGTACGAGCCGTGATTGAACCCACGACTGCTGCGTAGCAGCCGTGCGTTTAACCGCTAGACCACTGAATGTTCATATTTAAGCAATGTTTTCAATTTAATAATCATAATAAGACCACAATGAAATAATATGGCGTCTTTGAGTTTCATCTTCACACGTCGCACTCTGCCGAAAAATTTTTGTCTTTGTTCTGGCACAATTTACCAGTTTTTTCTGCCAAAAAGGGTCTAAAGTTTTCTTTAATTAATAGGTTTTATACCTTATTAAATCCACATTTTGCAACTGCCAATTATTTTTGTATTGTTCTCAAATTTTAACTTATTATGTGGTATACTGGAATATTCATGTTTTTCAATTTTTGTAAAAAAATCGCATCCCATAGATAACCCCATTTAGTGCTCGGAGCAAAAAGCTTTCCTGACTAACCTAAGATCAATACAGGCACTTTGTGCACATTTTTGGTAAGTTAAGGAGCCACAGAGTTTTGAAAGGGCTTGTGTAATAGTACATTACTATAGAGGACGGAAAACGAAGGGTTACAGGCCAAGTAGATATATCTGGCCGAAGGAACTGAGGTCAGATAGAGATACGCGGCCTGGAACCTTGTTTCTCGCCGAGATTTTTATAGTGCTTTTCTCAAACTTGCAATGAAATATAAAATCGGAAGTCATTTTCACAGTAGGTACCTACACAAATATTAAGACAAAGAACGAAACGAATCTACAAAATAAAAAATAAAAAACAACTTATACGTCAAATTCTTTTTTAGTACAGGTGGTGCCTTTTTTAGGCTCTAGTGCGAGAAGTGTGTCATTTTACGTCTGGTTTGAAACTTCGGAGGGCCATCTGTACTAAAAAACGCCGTACGAGACACGTGCAAAAATGAAATTCGTAACTCGTGTCGATTTAAAACACTCCCTATCGGTCGTGCTTAAAACATCGCCATTCGTTTCGAATTTCATATTTTTCGCATTTGTGTCGTGTCGTAATGTACTATTTTACGGTGAAATGCTTCACAAGTTACTTCCGATATTTTACTTTTTAAAGCAGGTTCCTTCCAGTACTTTGCAGTCCTTGGACTGCTAAGTAGTTATGAAATGCCTTTACATATCAAGTTCAATCATCGAACCAGCGAAATAGTACTTCTTGGTTTAATTTGACGTACATAATGCCAGCATTTCTTTGCAAGTTTGAGAAAATATAACTACATTGTGGCGTCATGATAAGAGTGAAGGAATATGATCAAAATGTTCTGGAAACAAAAAATATTAGGTATCATAGAGTATATATCGTGGTTACTCGTAATATGTTCTAAGACTCGCATACACCCAAATATTTAAATACAATAATACAAAAAAACTCTTTATTGCACACCTCACGCGTAGTAAAAAAATACATAAAAACAAAAGAAATACAAAAACAGGGGTCACAAAGGGCGGCCTTATCGCTAAAGAGCGATAAGGCTGCCTTTAGACTAAATTCGAGCAGTTGCATCGAAACCCAATCGTTACGCGTCACAAACATGTACATTGTCGCATGTACATATTTAAATGAAAGCACCCAATGTATATTTTTTCCTAGCATTCATCTACGGGATTGGACCTTTTATTTGTATATAGCCTTATTATCTTACAAATCAACATTCACTCTTTTAATCCAATTTAAACATGTGCCGCGCTAGCATTGTCGACTGAACCAATCGCTTAGATATAAAGTACAGTAACAGCTAGGTAACTAATTATCTGCAGCAGGCAACAATAGAAGCACGTCCCACGGGTGCCGAGGGCGGGGCGGGGGGTCACGCGCGGCGCGCGCGTCGCGTTCGCGCAGACAACCTCAAACTGTCACATTGACACATTGACAGTGTTATACGGTGACGACGTGTCGGAACTGTCACACCATTCCTTAAATTCTCCCGGATTTTGGTTCAAAAGTAAACACTTTTCTTAAATTCCTTCACTTTCTGTAACCTAATCTACATAGTTATGTATGAGGAAAGTTTTTTTAATAGTATGTTACTTATAGCCCAAACTTTACGGACGAAACCTTTAAAATTATATGCTTTGCCAAATTAAATTCGATTCATGATATCGACTATGTACCTATGCATTAATTATTCTGTGAACACATGTAAGTAATTTGTACTAATAACCATACCGTCCGTTACGCATAATAACATCATCCATAAACTATACATACCTAATCAATTATGTACTATACCTATTCAATACACTTAATACAAATAGCTCGATGACACGAGTAACTGCTTAACATTCAACGAGTAACATCAGAAAACTGCGCATGTGTCGTAATGCAATTAAATTGATTTAGGTCATGTGCGAATTCAGTTCAGTACCTCAATGTATTCAAAATAAATACGGTATGCAAGTAATTTTAAGAAGCAGCCAGGCAGCGCGCTTCGTCAATAGCAATGAGTGGCCAGTCTTCGAGACCCAGATCCGTGAGAACATTATGGCTACCTGAGCCTCCTGAGATCATCCTGTCCGCGGCTGGTTACAAGGCCAGCCATTCATTAATCGTGTTTAATATACAAACAGTATTTTATTAAATACTCATCTAAAGTGTACGTTGTTAATTTGTCTAAAGATAGGTACAAACATTTCTGAGTAATTTGAATCTGAATAAAATATTCAATTAAATCTCATACTTACATTAGATTACTATCATATATTACAGGGACCATTTAAGGAGATAGGAAATGAACTTCATTGAGAAACATTCTTGAAAGTTCCATTCACTCATTGTATACTCGATCAGGTTCATCGCTTCTAATAGTAAAATAAATAAAAAATGTACCTACTTAATCAGTAGATAATCATTACCTAATCACTGAACAGCAGATACAGTCAATTGCTGAAGTATAATTATTAATTTTGAACGCATATTCTATCATTACTAATTGGTTTGCCACCCAAAGCGATCAGTACAGTAAGTGAAAGTGTCCGACATGATTCCGGTCCGTACGGTCACATCAACTGAAATGAAACTTTGACGTGTGTGATGCAAAAAATGATCTAGAAATCTATGCACAATGAAATAGTGGGTGATCCATGGCGATGCGACACGTGATGAAAGTCACGCCTCATATCGTTTATGTGTGACTAAATTGATTTTTTGCAGTTAAGTTTTCGATTTAAACTCGTATATTGTGAATGAGTAGATAAGCTTAGAAATATTGTCTATTTGTAGGAATAGTATTTGTGTAGGTATTTATTATTGTTTTAGGCCGTTATAATTTTGGTGGCAATGATGAGAGTGCTTGCCTATACTTCGTTTTTTTTAGCATTAGAAAGACCTTTGCAGAACGAGATATAAGGTTTTTTTACAGGCACATTCTGCAGATCGAACAGTGAATACGAGTTATTAAATATCACGTATTTATTATCATGCTATATTAATACATACATTACTCAGTGTTGTGAACAGATAAGAAACATAATGTTAGTTAATTTATATTCTAAGATGAAAAGATAAAAATTTTAATAAATTGCGTTTGCAATTTTTCATGGAAAGGTTTGTACATTAAAAAACCTAAAGAGGCAGAGTTCTCACACAATTTTAAAACGTCACTGTCACTATCTGTTATTCGATTTGTCGGTTGAGTCGATTGTGTTTTCTATTGCTGTTAGCTTATTTAAAGATTGATGTTATCGTTTTTGTTCAATTTCGTTATTAATTGTTGATCTATTTAGATATTTTGTTTGTTGGTGCACATTTAAAATTGATTGATAAAAGTCGCAGCCGGTTCCGGCTAACGTTTTTTCATCTCTAAAGAAGAAACGGCAAAAGCAAAATCCTCTGACCGCCAGTGAAAAGCGGATGGTGGTAAATATTTTACAAATTAGTGTTAGTAATGTGCCATAGAAAGGAATATCCCACTAAATCGGACCGTGTGAAAAAGACTGCTGAGACTGCTGGCATGTCGTTGGCTACGATATACAAGATTTTAAAAGGAAATAAGTTTTTAATTTAAATTAGATAATATAATAGATAATACTGTGGAAAATTTTATTATAAACGTTGGTGGTTCCGAGTCCTCGGACTCTTCCACTGACAGTGAATAAAATTATGTAGAGTATGTCATCATTGTCACCTGAGTTTTATTTTCTAATTTGTTACCAAATTCAAACTACGTTAGAGCGTCCCAAATTAAAGCCGCCCGTAATGGCGACACTATGTAATACTAAACGACGTTGCCGATGGGTAGGGTTGTCTTACTATTGTCATCTGCTCAGTCTTTATAAGACCGTGTCCGCTTTTATACCGATAGCTTTAATCCTTAAATGCATGACTTTTAAAAGTACTGGGAGTGCATAATGTAAGCTAGATTAAATATGCAAATATTGTTAAACTTTAGACTGTAAACTTCATTAAATTCAGTAAATGTAAAATCGGTACGATATGGGTTCCAAATTTATAAAATAATACTTAGTTAAAAACCGCCAAACACTAAACGAAAACCTTCAATATTTAGCTTTTTTCTAAATTGCCGCCATCTTGCTTATAAAACACTTATATTTTTTTATATACAGTTTAGCCAACAAATTAATAATAAATGTGAAAACTATGTGTTCAGCAGAACTTCTATTTAATAAATTGTATTTATTATTAAACATACAACATTATATAAAACTAAAATATACAAATTACAAAACTAAAACTTACCTAAAATAACCCACACTGCATCGTACCTGGCCCAAAGGTTCCCATAATGCCTGCAGCGTTCCCCCGCTGTACTGCTATGGAAACCTGTTGAACCAGGTACGACCCACAGCGAGGATCGTGACCCCTGTCCCGAAGCCGCCGACCAAGCTCCTTAAATAGGCGGCGAGCCTCTGAGCCCCAAGGTCCCGCTGTTTCTATAGCCACCGGCACAAACTCATACCCCGATTCCAGGGCGGAGTACTTATTATGCTTGGCTTTAGCGGCGGTTTCAGCCGCCGAACCCGCACATCTTATGGTCCGCCTCAAGTGGGACGCAGCGAATGTGCTAACACAAGTTGCGTCCCACAAGAGGCAGCGTCCTCTCCGCCATGGGATCAGGGTTAACCCATCCGGTCGTTTCCCATCAGTACGACTTAAGCCAGGGGGCTCCAAGACGCACGGCACGCCGGCTGATATCATTGCTCGACGGACGATTTCGTTTACTGTCTGGTGCCTCGGAAGCCGACCAGCGCACCTCTGGCAGCTCAAACCGTGGTGGCCATTTTCTGCTACCAACGCCCCGCATTTGCAACGATGAGCCTCACACACCTTAGCCCCCAATCGGAGGGCCACTGCTATTCTCACGGAGTCGTTGTCCAGCAGTGTACCTAGCTGGGGCGAGGGCAGTGCATGTAGCCAGGCCCCTGACTCTGGTTGTGAGACGGCCTTAAGACGCGCCAAATCTACTCCCGAGGAACCAGACAATAATCTTGTGTGTATTCCTTTGCTCCAAATGTCATCCCATTGCCTCTGCATGGTGGGGTCGTCAGGGCGTGTGTCACCAGGGACTTCTACCGACCACCTTGCGAGCGCCTCCGAAACGAATGGAACCGGGGAGCTATTGTCACCATTGAAAGGTAAAATTCGAGTGACAAGTTCCACGGTCCCATGTGAAGAAGCTAGAAAGGCAATCAGGCCGACGTCCTGTACGCGACGAATCCCAAAGCCACCGAAGCGTATTGGGAGACTCGCTTGTATCCACTGTTTTTCGGTAAGATTGACGTTTAGTAAAGATTCTAGGGTGGACTTTAGTTCGTTGTCTATTTCTTTTGCTTCGTTTGTATAAAGCCATGACGGAGAAGTTCTTAATAAGTATGTCATTCTAGGTGTAGCGAAACAATTACGCAATAGGGCCAGGGAAACGTGTGATGACAAATTTGACAGCTGGTCTCGAGCTGCAACGAGGGAATGTTTTTTGGCTTGCAGAGCAGCGCTGACACCATCAGGGAAGATAGGTGCTCCTAATAAAGAAAGGGATGCTCTGTCAAGTTTTTTAATGCCGGGCAACGAATTTTCGAGGGCTAACAGGGATGAAGCTGGTATAGGTACGGCGGAAAAGAGCTCACATTTTGCGGTGTTTAACTCGAGGCCGAGCTCTTTTAACGCGGGTATAAGCTTTTTTAAGTCCTCAATTATATCTTCGGGCTTTCCACCGATGGTACCATCATCTAGATACCACACGTTAAGCGGAGAATTTAGGGAGGTAATGACCTTATGTATAGCTAAACAGAAAATAAGAGGACCCAAAGGATCGCCCTGTTGGGCTCCGACTTGTGATAGTATTAAATTGTCTTTAAGGTAAAGGTTAGTAGCGTCCGAATAGCATTGGTATAAAAAAGGGTAGAGAGGCGGTGCTAGTTCAAGGACCTCTTTTAAAATTATGTCCCTCTCAACACAATTAAAAGCATTTTTTAAATCGATCTTGATGAGAGCACCATCAGTGTTAATATTATTCAGAACAAAGGAACGAGTGGCATGAATAGCTGCCTCACAGCCTTTGGTTGTTCCGAAGCCTATTTGTTTTGGCTGTAAGTACTGTGACATTGAATCCCTGACTGCGTAACAACCTAGCTTGGCAGTGAGACGTCGGATTACACTACCTACTGCGATTGGCCGTATACCGCCGTCCTTTTTCGAAAGAGCACATAGAGACGCACCGTATAGGTATGGCCTTACTTGTAGGTTAAGCATGCCCCTTAACAAGAAATTGCATAGATGGGTGAGGGACTCTAATAATCGGGTGCCATTATTGCCTGCGGATTGGGATGTAAGTTCTTTTAAGTGTTGCGGACGTAAACCGTCTAGTCCCGCCGCAGAGCCATTGTAAAATGAGTGTATAGCTCGTTGTACTTCAACTGGGGTCACGGACAAAAAGGCACTATTACGGTCTGGCTCTGGAGGCAAATCGAGCTGTCTTGACGGGCATGGATGTTTTTCGTGTAAAGAGGCTAACGTGTCTGCATTTGTAGGTGCAAGCGAAGAATCTGAAAGGAGCAGGCGGACCGCGCCCCTAAAATCACCGTCATGGACTTTATATTCAATGGTTACATATTTTTGGTTTAATTTATGGCTTACGGTTTCTTCAGGAAAATATAAGTTTGAATTGTCTATATTTTCTTTAACTTTACTTGTTAAAGATCGGTCCACCTTATTTTCTGGTACTCTCAGGGCAGAGTACGAAAATGACAATAAGGTAAACCAATCGTGAACACTGTTATTACGTACGCAATTTTCCATTATTTCGCAAAGTTTACCTGCGGCAAGGTGCCTGGCACCCTTTGGAATGTGTTTTAGCACACGTACATTAGCTTTCAGGAATGGCAGATCTTCTAAGCTATTATTTTGAGGTTGAGAGATGCTTGCATCAGTGTTAGGGGCTGCCTGCGAAGCAATGGGTAGGACATTAGGAGCACCTGTGGGGTTGCCTTGCTGGGCAACATCTTTGTGAGCATGGCCGATGTGTATTTGGAGACCTCGGGGAACAATGTATTGTTTGGTTGATCCTGTGCAGTGTGGGCACGGTGCACGAATAGGGCTACTCATAAAATAGGCTACAATTAAAACTAAACTAACTAAACACAGTATAAAGATCATAAAAATACACAAATCGTCAACACGCGTGGGCACTGTATATCTGCTGCAATTGTAGAAGCGTAGGGCGAAGATGCACAGATGGGTATATCAACAAAGTACTAGATATAAAGACGTACAATAGGCGAGCACATTCGTCGTAGTACTTTGATAATTGAATATCAGTAAATCACAGTCCAATGTAGCTAGATGTTTAAAAAATGTAAATAAACATTTTCGTTGTTGACTAGTTGACATATGTCAAACAGGCTTGGGCACACAGCGGCGCACTAGAGAAGCGACACGGGCTGCGGACTCCGCGGAGAGATTCACGAAAACATAGGTTTGCTTGATGACAATATTCCTGTGCTAGTCTCAAACCAGAAGGCATTAAATAGAATATGTAGGAAATTTTTAAATGTTCAGCTATCGGTAAATATCAAATGATATGTATGTACATAAGTTCCGAGAATTTCAGTGTTATCGGCCGAAATCGAAGAAGGAAGGTTTACGGCCACTGCTTCTTTGTTCACCCGTTTGACAGATAATTCTAATCTTAAATAAAACGAAGTATAGCTCGTGACTGAACATTAAGGTGCATTCAGACCAAACGAGCATTCGCTATTAAATTAACCCCCTACTCTACGAAATTCGATCGTTACACAAAACGTGATTCGTTGATTTCATAGAGTGGGGGATAGAACAGCGAATGCTCGTTTGGTCTGAATGTACCTTTACCTTAAATACGGTAACCTATTGAACTTTCGAAAATCCTTTGTCCGATTTTCACTTGTCCGAAAACGGTTCCTCGAATTTTTATAATCCATGTACATTGTTTACCATATTTTTTGAAATGGTCCTCGTTTTCTATCCCACATCAACATTTTCCCGAATTTCAATAACCAGAAGAACGGTTGCCAAATTTATTATTTGACAACCGATTTGTTAACCATGTTTTCATAAATCCGATGCTAAGCGAAATCGAAATGTCATTTTACCTTATATCAGTAACCAGAACAACGGTTGCCAACATTTTTATTTGACAATCGATTTGGTAACCACCTTTTCATAAATAGGAAATGTAATTTTCCCTTACATCAATAACCAGAAGAACGATTGTCGGACAAGTGAAAATCGGATAAGGGATTTTCGAAATTTCAATAGGTTACCATCGATGCTATGTCGATGCTACGTGTAATTGAAATATCATTTTTAATCCTAATGTTCATTGTAATAAATATTGTTTTCCCTACTACTCGAACTGTCAATTTTCACTGCGCCTACTTTTATCATGTCCAAAATTTCATTCAAAAAGGCATTTTAATAACAACATGCAAAACATTTGAACAACAGGGTGATTGGTTAAAAAAAATGTTCAAGTAAACCAGGGTAAAACCGACGTGGATTGGTTAGGTTTCGAAGCTAGGGCGGAGTGAATGGCGTAGTCTTTAAATACTTAAGTATTTTTAATCAATTGTTTACACATCCTCATACTTACAAAACCGAAAAAAGGGGGGACGGGGGGGCGAAGCCCCCCACCAGGGGGGTCGGGGGGCGAAGCCCCCCGCATTAAAAAAGAAATAATCTGAACTTCCCCTACCTTAACCTGGATAGGTTCGTTAGGTACCTTTTATCCCTTGGAGCGGAAATAGAAGCCCCGCGCAGCGGGGCTTCGTCGACCGGTTCCCAGGTCAAAATTGCTCACTTAAATTCTTTGGACAACAGGGCGAATTATTTAGTAATAGTTAACCCTCTGCCACTGACGTGGTCACGTGACGTGAAATTATTGAATCTTGTTATCAACATCGTAATGGCGTCATTGCAAAATACGGGTGTCTGATAGACGTAACGTCAGTCGCAGAGGGTTAAGTATAAGGAATAAATAAATAAGCAAGCGTAGTGTAGGACGCCCTTAGGCAAGGTGGAACGACGATTTGCGCAGGATGGCTGGCAGGAGCTGGATGCGAGCAGCCGAAGATCGAGAACGGTGGCGTGAAATTGGGGAGGCCTATGTCCAGCAGTGGACTGCGATAGGCTGATGATGATCCCAGATCCGAGTCGGATAGGTTAGGTTAGAAGACTAAGGCGGGAGCTCTGCTTTTTTTTGCTTTTGGAGTCTTAGTCTTTTGATATAAGGGGAAAATTAATATCTCGGTCTGAATACTTGACGCCACAAAAAGTAGTGGGCAAATAATACTTCGGGATTTTAACAAGTGTTTATTCGAAATAATGAATTCGATTGTTTGATAGGGGGGGAAATAATACTTCGGTCAAAATACTTTATGCCAAAAAAAGTAGTTGGCAAATGATACTTCGGAATTTTTACGAGTGTTGATTCGAATCATAAGCGAAATAAAATTGCTGCTAATTGAGAAAGGGGGTAAATAATAAACAGGGAAACGTACTTTCGGGCAAACAAAATTTAGGCCAATTACTAAAATGGGAAACGTTTTCGGGATACTAATATTCGACATTACAATTTTCGACTTTATGATAGGTAACCCTTAAATACAGCCTCAAAAAATAACTTTATATTCGGATTTATTTTAGTAAGTCCCTAATAGTTTAATTTACACGGGAGTTTCACCAACTCACCACGTACTTTGACATGGTAAACAAGTAAGTAGGTGAAGAGATAACTGTAAGCTATAACATGGATCGGACAAATAAAACTTAATTAAACCGGTCAAGGGCCAATTGGAGTAGCATAATAATGTGTATAAGTGTGATGACAATTGGCTCGGGTCAGGTTTGACCAAGTTAAGCAGGTACCTATTGTAATTATTTAGACCGCCTAATTATTCTAAAAATGTATTTGCTTACACCCTTACCTACTCGTACTAATATACAAATAACTGGACTCGGTCCAATAAATAATAAACCCTTCTTTTTAACTGATTATGTCGCGTATATTAATTAAATTTAGTTACATCCCAATATTTCAAACACTAACTATAACTATAATTATTTTAACTTGAATAAAACAACCAGCCCCATCATTGCGTGTATGAAAGCGACTGAAACTGCTATATCATACTACTGAGTACAGATGTAGTGCAAAATGCTTTACCATCGGCATTTCAGAGCAAACGTTTGAATTTATATTGCTGTCACAATGAGCTTCAGTATTCATTGCACTGAAGCTAATTGAGACAGAAAGATAAATTGGGACGTTCCCGGGAAAATACGATGGAAAGCGATTTTACACTACAGCTGTACGAGGTGAAGCACCAAGCATCCACACCACCAATCAGCTCAATCACCAAGTGTCTCCAAGCATCCAACATGAAGCAACAAGCAACCACTAAGTATGGCTGGGTTTCGTAACCCCCCCTTGGGTTTCATATTCATTCATTCATTCATTAATGTAGGTAGGTATATTGCGCCAGACAGGTAGTTAATTCCAGGTCTAGGAATGCTTTACTATAGTTTTGAACTTTCTTTTAGGAAACATTTAAAATGTTACCTACATTTTAAATGTTGTTGTACAGGTATTGAAACAAAGTAAGTTTATATCAAGCTCAAGCTATTCAAGATGTGTTAAATACATAAGTACCTATATCGAATTCCTTAACTACTTAATTTGTATTTTCTAAATGTTCCGCGTAAAATTTTTTAGATTTTCCCAGGCAAAAGGAGCTCAATCTGACTGTAAGCTATTCAAGGAGCCTATAATAAATTCTGGTCACATATATAAGCTGCGCTCGTACGTTGATTGTCACGAGAGAAGTCTAAAGGAAACACGCATCGCACACTTTCTTTCGATTTTTTTATTTATCCCTGTCATATTATGATTTTTTTAATTTCAATCGCTTCAGTGGCGATCATCTTCACATTTAGAAATTTACTATTTTAATTTTTTATTTAGGATCACCAATAGATAATAAATACATCTTACATTTTCTTAATTTTATGTGCATCCGGTGTTGTTTATCCAATTACAGGTAACCACTGATAACAATCGTCTCTTTATGTAATTTACATATTATGTTTTATCGTTATGACAACAATATGGTTAATTAAATTAAATTGAAGTATAATAGCTAAATATAAGTAGTACAAAATACATGCACACAAAATGAAACGCAGTTCACAAATCGAAAAAGTAAATAAAAAGAAGAAGATGAACATAAGCTCATAATTTTTTAATGTTATAACACCTATGTATTACAATTTTAAATAATGTAACTAATAAAAAGAGACTGGGATCCTACAGACAAACTCTGAAGAGTTTTGTAGGACAATTACTAATTCTAAGATTGTAATCCACATGTAATATTAATAATAATAAATAAATAATAAAAAAAAATTATGTTCATCTTCTTCCTTTTTTTACGTTGCAAATATTTTAAACGGTTGGTTTTTTTTAAAGATATTGACCATAATATAATGTAGGTATAGTTCTACAGTCACCCCCTTGACCGTATGCAAAAGCCAACTGAGTCAACTTTGTTTCTAGCTCTATATGAGTGAACGTGTTACATATAAGCATATAGTTAACTCGCCTACCCTCAGTGCGCCAGATTCGGATCCGATGAAAATCCTTGAATTCCAATGACACCAGCACCGTGGACGTAGTGCGGCGGTATCTTCCAGCTAACGGTAGACCACATAGTCGCCAACACGTCGTTTTAGCGTCCGGAGTGCTCAAAAATATCTGAACACGCCTTTATCGTTATGGCAATAAGTTATGGCAATTCGTAACTCGTGTCGATTTAAAGCACGACCGAAGGGATTTACCTCCACTCGTTTCGAACTTAATTTTTTCGCACTTGTATCGTAGTGTAGGTACTATTTTAAATAAGTAACTTTATTCGTGCCATCTACAGTTTTCTTTAATAGTACATTACATCAGAGGCCGGGAAAATGAGGATTTCGGTTTTAGTCGGCGTGATTAATAATTATGTACCTATGTACATATACCAAATTGCAAATTTAGTCCTAACGGCCAAGGAGCACAGCCAGCAGACGGACATGGCGAAACTATAATTGTTCCTAGTTAACTTTAACTTTCGTACGAAACCCTAAAAATCAGAGCCGAGGCTATGGTCGCTTGGCACAATCTCGGGTTAGGCTACTAACACGAGATTAAACGAATAGTAGTGCTCAAATATACGAGATGTCTTAAACCAAATATCCCACTCCAGCAAACACAAAAATCCCACCTCCAGCGTTAATAAATACCGTTATATACCAGCGTTATATACCGAAGTATATTAACGCTGGAGGTGGGATTTGAACCCACGTCCTCATCTTTCGCGGCTGATACCTAAACCACTCGTCACTCCACTCCTGCTTTGCGGACACCGGTCAATTTGTCGGGCATAATATGCAATCTGTTATAAGGTTAGGCGCTTTTGACCATACCTACTCTATAAGCGGCAAGCAATCTTGTTTAAATAAATAATAAATATTTCGGCGTAGGGCCCTTTTATATCAGGTTCCGGCCGAGCTATAGGGAGATGGTTTAGCTATCTACGCACTTATGCATGTAGGCATGGACTCATAATGAAAAACACAACATGAATTAAGATCTTTTTTTATTACTACTCTGGTTCGCAAGAGTTAAACCACAACAGAGAAGAACCAGGAAGAAACTCAGCAGGTTGTATGTTTTAATCTTTTCAAATCATTGGTAATTACAATTTTAGATCATTACAATAGGAACACAATTAAAACACGATTAATCATACACTTTAAACAGCAACAACAACTAATGGAAAACGACTGGAGAGTTCTAAGTTTGAGTCCATGCTTCACCAATTTCAAAACACAAGAAATAACGTCTTTCGTCAGGATGCTAGGATCTGAATCCGAATCTAACGAACTACTGAATCTAGTCAAACTCCTCTTACTCTGGAGTGCACTTAATCAAATCTATTCGCGGTCTCAAGATAGACTGACTTAAGGGAAGGAATGATCATAATCAGAATCTATTCCAAGTCTAGGCAAGAATCAATCTTTCGAAGTCTAACGCGGGAATCAGAATGAATTGACTTTCCAATGTCTAAAGCAAGAATTACTTCTTTCTAAGTCTAACGCGCGAATGCGAATGCATCATGAAAACAGCGCTAGTGACCTTTTATACTGTCAGGTCATAAACTACCTGCTTCACAGGCGGGTAGATCTCAACCGGGTTTTATTATCTACCTGCAATCTGCATGGACCAAAACAAAGACCACTCGAAGCAATACATTGCTTATCGTTTTCTAGATTTAGTAACTCTTAACAAATTAATTGTAAACATTGCAAACAAAACTGTTCTCTGTAAATAATAATTCTGGCGTTCGATGACTCGACGTGTCGTACAGGTCTGCCTGCACCAACTGAAGCGAGACTCCGACACGGCCATTCTGACGTGACAAGCGTCCTCGCTTGTGTCTGAAACAAACATGTACACCAGTAATCTTTGTTACCGCTCGGTCACCCTGACCAACATCTGTCTCCGTAAAAAAAAGAATTCAACTCAAGGAAAACAAAATTAAACTTTTCCAACTGAATTAAAAATTACTTCATGTCATTTCATTAATTCCAATTTAAACCTGAATGCTTGCTCTTCAATTAGTACCACGTGGCTTTCATAGCCTCATTTTACGAAAACATTACAATAGAACTCGGAAAAATGTCTCAAGATACTTTTCTTTTAATCGAATTAAACAACACACACAAGCTTACATCATGATTTTTAACTTCTCACAACAGAATCAACAAGATTCTCGGCCACTCCAAATTAGCCATCAAACAATCTAGTCACATAGACTCAGGCCCCCGCCGTATCAGCGCCGAGCATTGCGCTCTGAACGACCATAAGGCCACAGTTACAACTACGGCACGTGACTACGGTGCGGCCAAAAAAAAACAAAAAAAATCAAGATGCTTGCTCAACTTTATCACTTTTACTAGGTTCAGATACTTCAGATTATGAGACAAGTTTCCACATTGACGCATTTTCTAATTTGGTCATGAGCGTACTTGTAGGTGCATTTAAAGTTAAGTTCCTTCAAACTATTACGATCGCCATCAAGTACCTCCAAGACCTTAAACGGGTCTTTGAATTTAGGTTTCAACTTCGTCTGATTGCGTTCTATCAGAACAAAGTCACACACAAAAAAACTTTGATAGTGCCAGCTTAATTTTACCAGTTAAAAAAAATTAATTTAAATTAACGAATCAAGTCCAGTCAAGAGACTTCCTTATTAAAATAAAAGTCACGTTTTTTTTTTCATCGAAAACTCATGTGACATAGTCATCAATTACATTCAACAACAATAACTTCCTTCGTAGCATTACCAATTCAAACGCAAAATTGAAAAAAAATAAAAGCGAAAATAAAGTTGTAGTTTTCTTAATAACCGTTTTACGGAAAACAAAATTCTAAGTTTCCAATGAGTACCTATGTGCTCACATTACTAACAGAAAATTAAATAAACCACTTTGTAATTTGAATTTTAACCAGTCATTAACTTCTTACTACTTTCCTAGCCAGTAACAGACATAGTTCTGCAATAGTCAAATGAAACTGTTCAACAAAAATAACAAATAGGTTACAGTACTCTAAAGTTGGTCTACCTCCATCCGGTAACCAAAACAACAGTTGCTTCCATCCAGCAACAACAAAATTGGTCTACCTCCATCCGGTAACCAAACACACAATTGCTTCCATCCAGCAATAATTGGTCTACCTCCATCCGGTAACCAAACCAAAAACACATCGACCGATTACACCATCAAACCAAACGCATGCCACCCACAATCGTGGCCGCACTGAGACGGAAAAATAGATCCGATTTTACACCTACGACTACGAATGATAAAATGGTGTATGCAGTCTGAGAAACGTAACCAAATTGAATGTAAAAAGTTTCATTACACGATTGCAAACTAAATGACTAATTCCAATTAATTATAATCCACAACTTTAACTAAACTAAAGTAGTCAAATTGAAACTATGGACAGCTCAAATAATAAGAAATGACTATCACCACCAACATCATAACCGTCATCATGATCATCATCATGACCACCATCGTGATTATCATCATGACCACCATCATGACCACCATCATGACCACCATCATGACCACCATCATGACCACCATCATGACCACCATCATGACCACCATCATGACCACCATCATGACCACCATCATGACCACCATCATGACCACCATCATGACCACCATCATGACCACCATCATGACCACCATCATGACCACCATCATGACCTTCATCATGACCTTCATCATGACCTTCATCATGACCTTCATCATGACCTTCATCATGACCTTCATCATGACCTTCATCATGACCTTCATCATGACCTTCATCATGACCTTCATCATCATCATCATCGGCATTTTCAATTTGATAATCTCAAAAGAATAACCCCTCGATGACTACAACATTAGTTTCACTAATTAGCTCAGGGCTCAAATAGCCCAACAAAATGTGAACTTCTCACCGGATCAACAACGCTGTCTGTTGTAATGGTGTGGACACACCACGCGTTGCACCACGTGTTCAAGGAAGGCAGCAGCGACACCAGTCTTCATCACGATAGGCAGCAGCGACACCAGTCTTCATCCTCTGCCACGCCGTCGTGACGTGATGACAGCAACAGGCATGATGCCGGCAGGTTGCTCTGGTTGGCCATGTTGAACTGAAAATATCAAATTGTACGGTATCAGTTTCATCACAGAAATAATTTGCATGCGGGCTCAGCCCAAGCTCATCACGAGACTAGAAAGTTAAGTTTAGGGTATTGGCATCTGCTTTCACTTGTCATTAAAATAATGATCGACTTCATTTTACTACAACCAAGTTAATCTCGCAAATAATAAAACGTTTTGAGGACACAAAAACACGCTACAAACAAATGTCGACCGTTAATTTTTAAATGACTACTTCAAATTTTGCATTAAAACAATTGGAACGAAACCTGTCCTTTTATTTCTGTTGCTCCAAAACTCGCGTCTCTGGCAGTTTTTCTTATTTTCTTGTACACCTTGCAATAAATTGTCAGAAATTGCGCTCGTTTCATCGCCACAGCGACATCGCCATCATGGACGAAAACGCTGACCACTCTCACAGTGATCTCGTGGTTGAACATCTGTAACGATAATTTCACACGCATAGAAAACTTTTCACAACAGAAACGGATAGAACATGTTTGTCATGATAAGGAATAAATTTTTTGGCACACTACAAAACAAAACAAAGGGCTACTTGCCCGTATTTCGGAACTGCTAGTAATTCAAAACTAAGAAACAAACAACTATGGGCCATGATATCATCTGAAATTACTAGAATTACTGTAATTTTTTTTTGGTCAAGTGGGTAGGGTAGGTACCCACACGTATTGTTACATCAGAAATTACAAAAAAAAGAACAAAGTAGTCATCTAAATCACTACTCAAAGCGGAAATTGTGAACAATCATTACCTTACCAGCTGTTGCCGATTTTAAACCTTACCGTTTACATTGTGTTACATTACCAGCTAGCACTCACTGTTTTGTGAGCTTGGTGTATCCCACTGTCTGATTTCGGCGTAGGGCCCTTTTATATCAGGTTCCGGCCGAGCTATAGGGAGATGGTTTAGCTATCTACGCACTTATGCATGTAGGCATGGACTCATAATGAAAAACACAACATGAATTAAGATCTTTTTTTATTACTACTCTGGTTCGCAAGAGTTAAACCACAACAGAGAAGAACCAGGAAGAAACTCAGCAGGTTGTATGTTTTAATCTTTTCAAATCATTGGTAATTACAATTTTAGATCATTACAATAGGAACACAATTAAAACACGATTAATCATACACTTTAAACAGCAACAACAACTAATGGAAAACGACTGGAGAGTTCTAAGTTTGAGTCCATGCTTCACCAATTTCAAAACACAAGAAATAACGTCTTTCGTCAGGATGCTAGGATCTGAATCCGAATCTAACGAACTACTGAATCTAGTCAAACTCCTCTTACTCTGGAGTGCACTTAATCAAATCTATTCGCGGTCTCAAGATAGACTGACTTAAGGGAAGGAATGATCATAATCAGAATCTATTCCAAGTCTAGGCAAGAATCAATCTTTCGAAGTCTAACGCGGGAATCAGAATGAATTGACTTTCCAATGTCTAAAGCAAGAATTACTTCTTTCTAAGTCTAACGCGCGAATGCGAATGCATCATGAAAACAGCGCTAGTGACCTTTTATACTGTCAGGTCATAAACTACCTGCTTCACAGGCGGGTAGATCTCAACCGGGTTTTATTATCTACCTGCAATCTGCATGGACCAAAACAAAGACCACTCGAAGCAATACATTGCTTATCGTTTTCTAGATTTAGTAACTCTTAACAAATTAATTGTAAACATTGCAAACAAAACTGTTCTCTGTAAATAATAATTCTGGCGTTCGATGACTCGACGTGTCGTACAGGTCTGCCTGCACCAACTGAAGCGAGACTCCGACAAATAAATATCTTGGGACATCTTACAGAAATCAACCTAGTCCCACGGTAAGCTCAATTAAGGCTTGTGATGCGGGTACCAGGCGACGATAGGTATATATAATAGATAGATACATACAGATACTTAAATACATAGACAGCCACGACCAAGGAATAAATATGTGATAAATAAATACACAAATAATGCCCTCGCTGGGATTCGAACCCGGAACCTGCAGCTTCGTAAGCAGGGTCACTACCAACTAGGCTACGGAGGCTGTTTATACGAATGTTATAGAGCAGGACCTAAGAAAATAATTAAATAGTATGAAGGTTCGTACGCATAAAATAATAAGTAAGCGTAAACGATCCCGACGCCCCGCTGTCACCGGCCCCGTGCCAGCTTTTGAGGACCGTGGGAACCGTAATAACACAACTGGGTCAAACGCAAACCAAAGTTCGGAGTCTTTCCGGTGGACAATCTAAAAGTTAAGGCCTATAAAGCTTGATTTTCTTATGAAAGCCTTATCTTCATTAAGACGTCCTCCTTTTCCATTGCTTTGTATGATAAAAATCATTACTACCTGTCCACAGGCTGTTAACTATGGACCACAGGAAAGAAAAAGTGCGTGTTCAGCTGAACTGTAGAGCCCCTCTTTCCTGTGACCAATAGAAAGCAACTGGTAGGAGTGTAATCGTGATTTTTATCATACAATTCAATAGGAAAGGAGTGCCTTTAAATGACAATAAGGGTTTAATAAAAAAATTAACTCTCATAGCCCTTAACTTTTAAAATGTCCACCGGAAAGACTCGTAACATGATTTTAAGTTTGACCCAACTGCCATGAGTGCCCTGCTTGCAAGAGTTTTTGCTAATCTGTAAGGAACATTTTATGGTGTAGGCTTCTACTCGTCTTGCATACCAAATGCTTACCGACCAAGCAACCAAGTTTTCCATCCTGAACCCACGATTATGATTATCAAAATAATACCAGCCCTACTCAAAATCTCGGGTATAATTTACCAGTTACGATCCGATTTGAAATCCTCTCGGGCTTGAAAATTGCTTTGATGGCGGATGCATCCATTGGGGATGCGATTAGCGAATGTCCCGTACGCAGTCTATTAGAGTTGTGCTAATATCAGTGAGTGGGCACGAGATTCAGGCGCTCGCTATAACGGGATCCCGCTGGCGGCTCTGCACACAAATTAATGGCTGGCGCTCAAGGCCGCCTACAAGCAATCGACATAGATACATCGGTTTGTCGACTATGAGAACATGGCGCCTTCCGACTTACGGTCAGCGAAGAATGAGGCCGAGAAAGCGATCGCAGCCAGCGCCGGCGCTGCTTGCTGCTGCGCTGCCCGCTGCCACGCTGCGTCTACACATCTATCTATATCCGGCATGGGATATTACCTACATTAATAATATGCATACTAATTTTCGATTAGAATGGGCTCAATACACAGCTGTTAATTAAATTTACATCTATCATCTTCTACAACCATTGATAGGATTGACTCTCTCTGGTAATGTTGTTTGGATTTGTTTTATTTACAATCCACAAATGAATGACCCAGTCTCGCGTTAAATATCTATAGAATCAATATCATTAAACGAATGATACACGGGAGTCTGCATTCATGACAGATATACCTAATTAATTTGAATGGCGGGTGCACAATGCCGGTCGTCAGCAGCGTCACCCGGTGCACTTTTTGCGGCGCTCGCCGTGGGTGTAGGTACTGTTACTGTTAGCCGAGTTTCGGTCGTCGCCAACAGCTAACCTTCATACTTTCAGTTACGTCGTCTATTTTGCACTCCTCTTGTTGCCGCTGTCATCTTATTGTGGCCGAGTTAACTGACAAAAAATATCAATCAAAATTCTAGCACAACAGCTCGGGGCGCTCGGGGCGCTCAATGCGCCTGCGTCGCGTGTTCGCTTGCTCAATAAATAAACGAGATGGAAAATATTTCAAACGCATCACTTCAATGTTTCTGTGTCGAGCACTGATCAGCTTGTTTTATTTTGGGTTTATGTTACATGACATTGTTTTTTTCATACTTGACATGCATTTCGCTTGAACCACGCGCAATTAACTATGCTCTCGCTACTTTGAAAGCTCAACTAGATAGGTAGGTACCGTCGCCATCAGGTATATCGTATCCGGGGCGTTCAAAAATATCTGAACACGCCATTATTGCCGTAACGATACCTCTATCGTTATGCACACGTCTCCGTGTTCAGATGTTTATGAGCGCTCCGCACGCTACGGTTATCGTACTTACATTTACTTAAATATACAGGGTGGCCCATTCGAATCGGTCAGTATGGAAAAGTCTGAAACTATAAGGCATACGAAGATTTGTTCTTAGGAACTATGACACCGATTTTGATAAAAAGAAAAACTGCATTCATACATTTGAAAAAAAAACTGTACCCAGCTAGGGAATCGAACCCGGTTGTTTAAAAAACTTACACTATTTTTATTTAGATATCGTTTGTGTAGGGTCTTAAGCTGTAAATGTCTCTAAGAAACATGATGTCTAAAATGAAAGGAATTCATTGTTTTCATATACTTAAATTTATTTTACTAATAGGTGTTTGTTGTGTAAATTTGAATTGAAAAAAATTTTTTTTTCTTAAGATTTACACTTTGTCTCAGCCTTAAATTCTTATAAATACAATATCATAGAAAAACCGTTTTAATAAATAATCATTAACACCCCATTAGTTCGTGAATTATTTAAATGTATGTAACGTTAACATTTCAAATGTTTGAATTGTTTATTTAGCGTCTATTTTAAAAACAAAGAGCTATATTCATGACATAGGTATGTAACGAGAACAGGAAGAAAACACGACAGCGTAATTAAACATGCAGTTGTCAGCGAAATATTCTACAATCTCAAGGACTATGAGGTAAGGAATGAGATAAAGCGATGTGCAAGTTCAGTGATCCTTCCCTTCCCGTGGAGCCGGCAAGAAGCTGCTCGTACGCCGAACCTGTTTGCAGCCCAATATCGATGACCATTCGCGACTGCGCGTCATGTCACATGAGCGAGAAATTGCTGTTTATCGCATATTTAAAAGTATCGTTGCACGTAAGTCATCGGCGTTACGTAACAATTAGCGAGCTTGCGGTGCGGCGCCGCTGCGCCCGCGCGGGGTCATTGGCAACGCGGCCGCGAGCTGCCACTTAGGTTCAAGGGTACCTCGGACTGGTCTACATGAAATTACATTCGGACCGCACATTACAAAATTTTACCGTTCGCCATTACGACCGAATTCGTATTCCATTGAACCTGTATACATAAAATTGAATTTCTTAAAATATAGCTGTAGACTAGTTGCGTCTGGATTTTTATTGGAATTTATTATGAATAATCATTATATCCGCTATATGACGTGGTTAAATTCTTGGTATTTAAATATGCGAAAGGCTTTAGGTTCTTACCCGCTCGCTTTGCGCCATGTGAGCCCGGCGTCCATGCGCTTTGTCATTAGCGTGCTCTCACGTCGAGTAGTAGTGTATTAGCTAATTTGTCATCACTTGCGCGCAACTCTCACTAATCGATTTGCTCTCCCAATGGAGCCTTGGCAATGAACATTTAACCTAAACATTTTAACTAATTACTTTCATCTTTTTTTATGGAAAATAAATTTAGAAAATATTTACGGTATAAATAAACTTACAATGCCAGGATATTTTACCTCTGCAACCTGCTAAGGCTGCTACTTTACACCGTTAACGTGCTACTTGACTGGGCGTTAAATGTAAGAGTGATGTGATGTCCAAGTTTACCCATAACTTTGTCGGATCCAAAGCGCTTTATGATTGTTCATTACAGTTTAGTTAAATAATAAGTACCTAGGCATTTACAAGATTAATTTTCTCAAAACTACCTACATGAAGTTACAAGATGAAAATAATCGATACAAGTCTAGATACGTAAGCACGATTTCAATTTTGCAATTTTCAACAGTAGGTTGCCCTCGAAGCTATCGATTTCACGCATCTCATGTTTTATTACAGAACACATAGAATCGACGATTTGGAATACTAACCGCTACGTATGCCATAAAATTTCAAATTACAGAAACGGTAACATTATGCAAATTAAAAGCTCTTCGTAGGACCAATTCTGACGTTTAAAGTCGCTTCACGTTAATTAAAACTCACAAGAAATAAAAAAGTGAGGTGTTGAGTTGATACATTTACATCCGTTAACTTTTATTGATGGCATCCTATATGAACAAATGCACATTTTGAAATATCGATTTCACACACTTTAAGGCATGCCAATCGAGTATATTTTTTACTTCATCTATGTGTCTTTAAGAGTTCCTAGAATATTCCAGCGAGCAGAAACTCCACTCTTACAGCGTTTGCACCGCATCCTGTTTTCCAAGACGAGAAACATTGTTGCTTATCATCCGTCCTGCTGAACACAGACGAGCGAGTAATTACTGCACGGATGGCGCACGCGCACGACTATGACGCATTGTCTGCAGTTTTACAGGCGTCCGTCGCTGCTCGGCCTGCTTGAGGCTCCTTCAGCTTTGCCTATAAATAATAGACGTCGACCACGAAAAGCAATCTCGCCGGATGGCAGTTAAGAACCCTCAGCTTATTTTATAACGAAGCTCATTAATGAACAACCAGGCAGAACTCGGAAAAATGCGTCGACCGCCTGTGCAGTAGAGCCTGTTCTCTGTTACAGCCACCATCACTGCGGCACATGGCAATATACTGCGTATAATTATTACTTAATGGTATAATCGATTGTACCTCAAACTTAAGTATTTAATAGCGTATTTGCTACTTGAACGTATACATACCGTTAAAAACGTTATAAGCAATACTAGGTTTCATACGTCAGCGTCACTATTGAGTGCCCTTAAGTACATATTCGTAAAGCGTAGAATGATTAAACGGATAAACGAAGCGAGTGAATGATTGTTACTCGTACAGTAGACGTAATAGATGCTACCTAAAGCTAATTAGCTGATGTCAGTCGATTAAACAACACTGATGTGCCTACAAGCATTGTAAAGAAACGCTTTTGTATTTATTATCTTTTACATACCTACTACGAATTGACTCTAAATCTTTATTATTTATTACGATATTACGATATCACAAGTCAAAATTTAAAGCGTGAGTAAAAACAAAGAAAATACACATGTAGATAAACCTAGGTAAACGGAATAACAAGTAATTTTATACAAGCTATGTTTTTGTACAAAATATGACATATTAAAAAAGTATGTACACTCCAAAGGATTCCTATATAGCAATCCTAGTAACTAGAACACAAAAACGCAGTACACGGTCGTTGATGTCTATCGTAGCGCCGAGGTAAGTTGTATTTATCTACATGAACACTTGACCTCATTAATGAGTGTTATCGTTTTCAAATGTATATAAACTATATTATTAAGTTGTTTAATAAACGCGTTTACCATAATCGTCGCCATCACTTGCATTTACCATGCATTATAATGTACCTGGTCTACATGATATAGTCCATAACGGTAATTTATAATATACCAAATCAAGATATCAATATGCAAATGTTCTGTTAATTTATTTAATTTTTAAGTTTAATAAACTTAGAAGCTGCACTGATAACATCAAGATTTGATTTGCCTAATAGTTGTTAATAAGCCTTTCCTAATAGTTAATTTAATCGTATTTATTTTAATGTTTATGACGATTTTATTACAGTTTATGCGTGTTATTTAGCCGTTAATTTATTTGGTATTTTCTGTCTTATATTTAGGTATTCCAGCGTTTTATAATGATGATAGATACGTGGGACAAGTTGGTTTGGATGAAGAAGGGAACATGTTGGCGGGACAGAGTGTGCTGATAAATGGAAGCATGTCGTCATTTGTACGAGTCGTGTCCGCGAAGGCCTTCCTCGCGCACTTCACAAAAACCACCGAAATGCCTGCCGGATGAGCTAACCCGCCCCGTCCTCGACTCATTGATTACCTTGTAAAAAATTCAATCATCGGTTAAATTTACAATAATTCCGTCGGAACCGCCGAACGCGAACATTCCTATTCCGCGTAAGTATATTTTCCGCCGTGGTCTCCGCAGAATGACGGCGGCGTTTAAAACACCGCTTCAAATTAAAATATTCCTTTACGGGCAGTGAACTGCAAAGTTTATAGGTGCATTAAAGTGTTGCAAATGGCTACTTTGTAATTGTTCAATTACTAAAAAAGTACTCATAGGTAGGTAGTGTAGTGCAGTGTGGGTACTGCAAATTGTAAGACGTGAGGAATTTCACGTTTCCGAAGCTCTAACAAACATGGTGGCCACTAACAAAAGCCTTTTATTGCCCTTTTATGTATCTTCTTACAGCATGAAACATCTTGTAATCGGTGTAATGTAAGAATCTAATGACTTATTATGGACAAGGGCCATTCAGATAAAAGTATTGCGGATTTTTCTAGTAGGTACAAATAGCTATTAGAATTATTTTTCATATGCTTATTACGTTAGAAGAAACAGGTAAAAATTTTGTCTATAAGTAACTTGTTTACCTAATTACATAACTATAAATAACAGCTTTTCACGAAAAGCATACCTTTCATGTTGCTTTACAATTATCTTTAAAATTAAGTATATAAGTAGTCCGATGGTTTGACCCATTCATGATTTGAATATTTAGTTTAGCAACTTTTTGCTTGCCATCTCATTGACTAAAGAATTTCACACGAACAGATTAGTATGGTCTGTTACATCGGCTATTATCTCTTCTGCACGGCGCGGCCAAAGAAACGACGGGATGATTCACAAATATGTGTTTGTATTATAATTGCGGGATGATTGTGCTTTACTGAGTTAATAAAAAAGAAACCGGATACACATAATACGAGATATAAGCTGATGTCAACACCATGACGTAGTCGGTGGTATGATGTTGGCACAGGAATGTTCATGTTTATCTACATATTGGCCTACTATTTGTCCATTCAAGTTATACGAGTAGAACTCGCAATTATGTAGATGAACAACGAACAAAGAAAATTATTTTATAAAATTCTATGGTAGGTATAAATTAAGTCACTTTATTATACCGTGTGCAAAATCGAATACGGCCGATAAATTAAACCAGACCATTACTTTTAGAGTGATCATTACTTGAGAGGTTAAGTTACAATATTCACTTAATTTTGACCCCAGAGTGTATTTATTTTTTCAGACTCTCGGACCGACAATGTACAGACCTATATATGTAACCGTAAACATTGTTATGTCAGTTATGTCATCCTCTTTTTAAATTACCTATTTATCAGCGACGGTTTAATTCGAGCCTATCGTTTTATTTATTTAAACTTTATAGCACATAATTTTCTCAAGTTATAAGAAAATATTAGTTTTATTTATTTATAGCACAATAAAAAAAAGTACAAATGCCTTAAGACATTGTCTACTAGTCAACCATTGGGCAAAAATAAAAGTTTATGTGGTACAGGCTTTCGTATTGGAAAATTTTACTGTATTTCTAAGATGCCTCGTGGTGACGGCACTAAGAATACATTTGGTGCCACCACAAATTTTTCCATGGGTATCGTAAGAGTCAAGTCAATTAAGGGATTGCAGTGTCAATGAATAGAAGAATAATGATGGGTAGCAGCATGATCATAATGAATTCGCTACTGCGATCTCCAACCCGCTTGCCCAGTTGGGTATTTACCTCCTAATACGTCCATACGCATAGTTAATAGGACCCTACATCCAGCAGTGAACTGAGAAAGGCTGATGATGTGATTTAATTCTAAGTAATCGTTATCGAAATGTACTTACTTATTATGTCCTAAGAGTTAAGAGATTCACCCGTATTATATTTACAACCTGTATAGCTATTGTAAATTATATAGATGCTTAACCTCTTTTTCATGAACGTCTGTTGTGAAGTATTGTTTGTCCGGTCTTATCAATCTTTCGGTCTTATCAATATGTCTAGATAAAAGTGAAAGGCCTTAGCTTAGCGCCTTGCTAAGTTAAGAGATGTTTATCAATACGGGGGTGAGGGTTTTGGAGACAACGGGGTAAATGGGCACCATTTGCAACACTGTATAGTCTAACCCTTGTAAAAATAATACTATTCGTTAAACTACAATATTTTGATCACAATGATAACTAAGCACTAAAGTAACTAGTCTATTTATTTGGCAATAATTATTTAGCCCATAATTATCGCTGGTGAGCCTAACCAAAAATATAAAGTTATACTGATTTTCGAAATAACTGAAAATTATTCAAATGTATAGGTCAAATCTATTTTATCATAAACTAGGTATTCCTTTAAATATGCTGTTACATTGATTAATCATGTAGCAGGAGTGAACAGGGTAGGTACTGGGGACTGTCAAGCTGAGTAACTTCCGCTATGGAGCCAACCAGGAAAACGCAGGAAAAAATCCTAAGTATAACTTAATCGATACTTAGGGAACATACCCATACTACGTGACCCTTTTTTAAGCGTTTTTTGATTCCATATTGAAAGTGCTCAGCGTGAGCGTCCATAGTACCCTGTTTATTCTTGGTACATTGCCAAAATATCTCCTTGTGTAGGTAGGTACTAATTCATTTAAAATTGAACTGCGCAGAAACTGTTTTCATAAAAGTACACTAAAACGACATTTTCTGCCCTACTTACTGAAATAGATGACTCGTTCATGCCTAGGTATTCGACGGGTTGTTCTTTTTTATCATATTGATGACATTTACTACAGGGTACAATTACAAGGGTTATATTATATTATTAATTTATTTTACAATTTTAACAATAGTGTTTTAAATAAATAAATAAAAATAAATAAATAAATATCTTGGGACATCTTACACAAATCGACATAGTCCCACGGTAAGCTCAATTAAGGCTTGTGATGTGGGTACCAGACGACGATATATATAATAGATACATACATATAGATACTAATATACATAGATGCCATGACCATTATGACCAAGGAACAAATATTTGTGATAAATAAATACACAAATAATGCCCTCGCCGGGATTCGAACCCGGAACCTCCAGCTTCGTAAGCAGGGTCACTACCAACTAGGCTACGGAGTTTGACTTCAGGTTTTCGGAACGGTCAGCTAGACACAATGCATCTCAGAAAAAAAATATGTTTTGTCATTATTACATATAATTGAAAATATTAATTAATAAAGAAACGCAAACTAAACGAAATAATCCTAAGTCTGATTGAAATTATAGCCTGTATTTGACTAACAAACTATACGAGTATTTGATAAAAAAACATTTTTTTTGAAACATGAAAAAAACCAAGCTGGTTCTTTTTTTAAATGGTTTTTTTTTCAGGTGTTGAAATCATACTAAAATAAATGGTTTTTCGTGATTTATGTATACATATAACTAAGAACATTAAAGTATGTACGCCTGTGTTATGTAAGTATTACTAAACTATTTGGACTCGGTAGGTACCTACGTGGTACGTTAACTACCTAATACGGATTTCGTTAATGTTAGTTTTATAAACCTAAAATCAAAGTTGTTAAATAATATTCGTTTAATAGTTAACATAAAGTTAAAAAAAACTGTAAAAAAAGTATTAATTGCCTTGTAAATTTTGAGATTTCTTACTTTGAAAAAAAAAACACATTTTAGAAAAAAAAACCCGTTTTTTTACAATTTTTTTTCATGTTTTTTTTTCGAGCCAGAAAAAAACCGTTTTTTTTGCAACCCTATACGAGTAGGTACCTATCTGGAAATTCCTACCACTTCGCCAGATGTTTATGCTAAATAACTATCAATCATGGTATGATGCTAATTTGGAATACTCACAACGTTGTCTTGTTAAATACCTGGACATTTAACCAGCCAAATTCTTATGCGCTTTACATCTTAGATACACCTCATTTTGGGTAAGTACAGTCGAAGACAAAATAAGGGGTATACAAAAACGTTCAAAAATATGTCCCAGTGCACTCTAATTCTTTGTAATAAGAACGTCGTAACATATTTATGAACGGATTCTTTCGATACTTATTTTTGCACTTGACTGTACTACGCGGAAATCGTTAATCCCCATTGTACAGACCTACGTTTTGAGAACCTACAGAACCGTTAAAATACATACCAATGCAATGTTATATTTCCCCCTCATTAACCGTTAAAATGAAAGAGCCGTTAAATAATCAAGCTTACGTGGTAATTAAGCCCAATTTGTGTGCACTCTGCTTTATGTGCATACATTTGTGTAGCCTCTTCTGCAGTATTTAATAATAATACTTATAGTGGGCACTTATTCCAGTGTTTATTCGGTAAGTAATAGCTTTGTAATTGATGTTTTATGTATTTAATCAGAATTCAGAGTAGCATTGATTATTGAACCTATGTTTAGATGCGTAAGGTTTTTATATTCAACCTCGCTACATTATGTATTACAGCTAGCTATTACGTATTTACGATCGATTTAAATGTAATAGGAATATACTACGATTTATTTGATCATTATTTATTTAGACTAAGCAAACTGTCAATTGTAAAGTAAAGATTGGGATTTGGGACCGTAAGAAAGAAGTAGGTAAAGATAACGAATTACACAGAGCTCCAGATGTCCGATTTTTCTTCTTCGATGAAAACTACTTTTGAAAAATATCAGCTACTATAATTTAAACAAGGGGTACCATAGGTTTTGGCCACCAATTAGCAAATTAATCAAAACTTTAAATATCAAATAGTTTCCTGTTCCTAAATTATTATGTATGTAAGATAAGAATGTCAGTTTACCTACACGATCACGGGTCTGTATAAGTTAGGATTAAAACACGATCCTCGTGTCAGGGTAATGTACTAGCTACCGGGTAATTAATGTGTTTGTCTGTAGTTATTAGCCGCAATCCGACCTGGGAGCTGGGACATTGCCATCGCTTGTCGAGCCTACGCTTAAACCTCGGAAGCAAACTAAAGTAGACTATCGATTCTAATTGAGTAACTACCCATATCGAATAAAATCGCTAATCGCTAACGCTAAATAGCGTAGTTATTGTAGTTTTCTTTCTTCGTGTCGCTCTTCTTAATAGTCCTCGCCACGGTCGCTCTACCGGTGATCTTCTAGTGTACCTCACTCACCGCTGGGCATCAGCCATTGAGAGTCAAGGCGAGGCTTTGGCAGTCAGCCTAGATATAGCGAAGGCGTTCGATCGGGTCTGGCATAGGGGCCTTTTGTCGAAGTTGCCATCTTATGGACTGCCCGAGGGATTATGCAGATGGATTGCTAGCTTTTTGTCCGGCAGACGCATTCGTGCCGTAGTAGACGGTAGCTGCTCTGATAGCATGGACATAAACGCTGGCGTCCCGCAAGGCTCTGTGCTATCCCCAACGCTGTTCCTTCTGCATATCAATGACATGTTGTCTATCGGCGACCTCCATTGCTATGCGGATGACAGTACTGGGGATACTTTTTACACAGGCCGTGCTAATATCCCTCGCTCTGTGGTACTGGAAAGTCGCGGAAAACTTGTGTCTGACATCGAGAACACTTTATCTAGAGTCTCGTTATGGAGTCGCGATAACCTAGTCAGGTTCAACCCCACAAAGACACAAGTTTGCGCGTTTACCGCTAAAAAAACCCCATTTACTGTGGCTCCAAAGTTCCAAGACACAGCTCTTACCATGTCAGGGAGTATTGGGATCCTCGGAGTCGACATTTCCAACGACGTCCAATTCCGATGTCACCTAGAGGGAAAAGCTACGCTGGCATCCAAAAAGCTCGGGGTGCTCAATAAAGCGAGGGGATACTTTACTCCGGGGCAAAGACTTCTGTTATATAAGTCGCAAGTCAGACCCCATATGGAGTATTGCTGTCACCTCTGGGCAGGAGCACCTGTATACCAGCTTGCACCCTTTGACTCGGTTCAGAGAGGAGCTGTCCGAATAGTCGACGATCCCAGACTCACAGGCGGTATTGAACCCTTAAGTCTAAGGAGAGACTTCGCCTCCTTATGTGTGTTCTATCGTCTGTACAATGGGTTGTGCTCTGAAGAACTGTTCGACATGATGCCAACGTCCACTTTTCATCATCGCACCGCTCGCCACCGACTGGGCGCTCATCCTCACACCTTGCAACCTAAATGGTCGCGCACCGTGCGGTTTCAGAGGAACTTCCTCCCGCGGACGGTCCGTCTGTGGAATGAGCTCCCTGCCGAGGATTTCCCGTTGGACTACAGTATGGGGTTCTTCAAAAGAGGAGTGTACAAGTTCTTATTGGGTCGGCAACGCGCATGTGACACCCCTGGGGTTGCAAGCGCCCATAGGCTACGGTGACTGCTTTCCATCAGGCGGGCCGTATGCTTGTTTGCCACCGACGTGGTATAAAAAAAAAATAAAAAAAAAAAAGTCCGACAAAGATAGTTGCGATCCGTTTGCGACTGAGCGTTAGCAGTTGGCATTTTAGCTTAGTTGGCGTCTTAGCCCGGTAGGTACTTACTGTACCCGTAGTACTGACCAGTAAGGGAACAATTTTAGAGGGTTAATTCTATGGTCATTGGTACTGGTATAATAACAAATTACCTATTCTTAAACTACGGCTCAAAACGTCTAATACTTTATGTTTAATACCACAAATTAAAAACAACTTCATTTACTGCTGTTTGCAAAGGACGTAGTCAAAAAGCCAAAAGGAAATTTTAGGATTTATATAATGAGTTTTCACGATTAATAGCTTTGTTTAAAAAGTACCTTAAGTAGGCAGCAGGTTATATGGACCTTTCCTATTTGGTTTTGGTTTATCTGATGAGTCTAGCTCTCGGTAAGCTCTGCCTGCCTGAACTTGAACACTGGACCAGTGTTTGCGTTACGCTAAGCATTGCACGTGCGCAAACCATACGATCCAACCGAAACCGCCTATCACATTACCTCTCTTTTTAGTTTTTGTGGCGTCTAAGTAGTAGATAACGGCCTCCATAGCCTAGTTTGTCTCTACCTACAAAGCCAGAGGTCGCTGATTCAAAACCGGGTAAGGGCATAGGTGTGGGCATATTGGGTGATGACTTGATGAGCACGAATATTTACCCTTGAGTTGTGTGTTTTCTATAAATACATATATCTAAGTATATAGCGTGGCCGAAAATAAATGCATTCCCGCTGCCAGTGAGGTTTTGGGAAGTATAATAAGCCCCTTAGTTATAGTACCTACGTCTGGCACATAGCAGGTGCATATTTTCAAATAAAATATACGCTACTGAAACTTCCAAAACCCTCCTAGGTTATCTATTCTGAATCCCAAACTTCACAGGCAACGGGATTTTTTTTGGCCACCTTCTCTATTTGTGTATGTACAGTCAAGTGCAAAAATAAGTATCGAAAGAATCCGTTCATAAATATGTTACGACGTTCTTATTACACAGAATTAGAGTGCACTGGGACATATTTTTGAACGTTTTTGTATACCCCTTATTTTGTCTTCGACTGTACCAGCAACCTAATAACATCTACTATATAATCATCTCCCAGAGTGCCCAAGCAAGCTTTGGTTTGTTTGGGACTAGGTTGATCTTTTTTTAGATAGCGTTCAGCCGTAATTTTTATTTTCTTCCCAATGGAACGAGCTATGCTCGGAGTTTCCTTGAGTGATCTGCGCGAATCAGAAGCAAGATTTACCGCCAAAGAAATAAAGCACGCTCTAAGTGGGAGTGGAGAGGCCACATTGCACGCTGAACTGATGATAGCCGATGCTGCAGAAAGGTTCTCGTGTGGTGACTACGTGCCGGAAGATGAAGGGCGGGAAGCCTCCCGACTGGATGGACCGACGATCTAGTTATGGTCGCGGGAGACCGTTAAAGGGCGGCGACTGATTCGTAGATTGTAGAGATCCTTGGGGGAGGCATTCGTCCTCGTTGACGTCAGGTTGAAATGATGATGATGATGAATTGATTATATATGTGTGTAGTATCTAAATCCGTAGGTTACCGTAAGCATTAAATTATTCGATTACTAGGTAAGTACGTAATATTGAAATTGAATTGAAATCCCAAAGACAACCTAGAAACTAGAAATCAAGTAATTATATACATGCGAGGTACACTACCGAATAGGCCTCAACTCAACCCTTTTAGCGTCCACGGGTGCATAGATTCCGATAGATTTTTAACAAATTAAAATTTTGTCTTACTTACCAAGCTTTGCTTAGTTTGGGGCTAAGTTAATCTGTGTGAGATTGTCCCTTCTTCCTCTCAGTCGCTCCCTCATGGATGAAGATCGTGACTAACAGTAAAATTCTTCCACTTGACGCGGTCTAGGGCCATATGGACTGCCATCTGCATGGAACCACAAGCTTTATTCATGGTGTCAGTCCACCTTATCGGTAATCCAACCCTGGAGCCAACGCTCCAGAATAATGTTCTTTTGGAAAGTGTGCTGGTTAAAACGCATGATATGCCCTAAGAATCTGAGTATCCTCTCCTGACAAATAGTTGAAAGCCGCTTGGTAATATTCAGCTCTAGCAATATTGACTCGTTTGTTCTAAATGCAGTCCATGGGATCCTGAGCATCCTCCTCCAGGACCCTCCACCCTTAACACAGGTTTTTATATAAAAGAAAATACTATCTTTGTAATTTTTGGCACATGATGAAGATACAGATAAATTCGACGAATCCCTGAGATGATTAATCCTAGGAATGGCCAGTGTATTGTACCTAGACATAGGTAGTAAGCTATAACTGCAGACAAATATTTTAGGCAAGATATTCGAGAAGATTGTGTATGCTGATCATTTTGAGTTTCCTGTATAATAATTGTAGGTACAACCTAATAACCTACAATAGATGAAATTGATTCTTGTACAGTCAAACACAATATAAGGTGCACACAAAAATGTTCAAAAATATGTCCCAGTGTACTCTAATTGTGTATAATAAGAACGTCGAATTCTTTCGATACTTATTTTTGCACTTGACTGTACCATTTCGGACTTTATCACAGTGACAATCAATATAAAATTTGCTAGGAACTTCATTTTGTAGTCACTATGACAAAGAATAAAATTGTACATAAATCAATTTCCTTGACATTGCACTTAGATACATAATTATATACAGGGTGGTCCAAACCTTGAAGTCAAAAAATTTTTTTTAGATTCCTCACGTCATGAGCTATCAGAATATACCCCATGTGTGTTAGCCAATTTTTTCTAGTTTTCGAGTTATGAATTTTTGAAAATTTTTTTTGAGAAATTCTGGAATGAAGAAATTTATTAATAAAAAAAAAACTTTTGGGTTTTTTAACAAGTTTCTTTTTGTAAAAGTATTACTAAAAATAAAGCATTTACTGACAAAAAAATTAGCGTCCTCACTTTGATACAAGTAGGATAAAAAAATACCATAAAACATATCCCAAGGAATTTTAGTATTCTAAAGACCGCCCTAGACCTTGAGCCTTCGTAAAAGCAAAAAAAGTGATACTTAATGATGAGGATTTTTCGGAGTAGTCAGTCAAATGAACTTAAAAAAGCTTAAAATTTTTAAGTAGTAATTTTTTTCTTGAATTGAAAGTTTTCGTGGTATTTTCTGTCTTTGTTTATTGATAAAAACAACAAAACAGACGAAATTTTTCTTTATTTTTAGATAAACAATTTAGAAGTTTTTTTTAAGTTTATTTGACCGACTACTCCGAAAAATCCTTATCATTAAGTATCACTTTTTTTTGCTTTTACGAAGGTTTAAGGTCTAGGGCAGTCTTTAGATTACCAAACATCCTTGGCATATGTTTTATTTTTTTTATTTACGTACATTAATGCTATTTTGATGCGTTTTTAACGTAAAATTTTGAATTTGTTATTTTTTATCCCACTTGTATCAAAGTGAGGACGCTAATTTTTGTCAGTAAATGCTTTATTTTTAGTAATACTTTTACAAAAAGAAACTAGTTAAAAAACCCAAAAGTTTTTTTTTATTAATAAATTCTTCATTCCAGATTTTCTCAAAAAAAAATTTAAAAAATTCATAACTCGAAAACTACAAAAAATCGGCTAACATACATGGGGTATATTCTGATAGCTCATGACGTGAGGAAACTAAAAAAAATTTATTGACGTCAAGGTTTGGACCACCCTGTATATATAATTAATTTACCTACGGGCGTACCGATAAGGTACTAAAGTACCTACTTATTTTATTTGCCACTTTAGTTCGAGAAGCCTAACAATTCACACAAAGATTAATGAATGTAGAGCTTTTTGTTTTTCTCCATCACCCATCAATGTTTACCGTTTCACGATACCTATAATTGCTCAGAACTTAGTGGAATCTAATGTCTGCATTGTTTTCCGTAGGCACTTAATCGATGAAAACTAAAAGATCGGCAATTCTATTGTTGAATTGATTTTCCCACCGTCTTTCCGCCATTCATCGAGGTGTTTTACCGCATGTGGCAGCGCATCGACAAGTTACGTATCTATGTAATAATCGATTACGAAGCAAAAAGCTCAGCGATAAAAACTAGTAGGTAAGGGAGGTACTTACTAGAACTCGGAAACTGTGTCCTAGTATGTTCAAACATAAAAGTTGGCTTGAATTTGAAATTTACAGCAACGCCTGCCGGCAATTCATTTATTTATTGATAGATTGATGAATAATTTCCAATGGCATGCATTCTCGTCCGCATCCGCCGGGGTTGGTAGAGGCTGTGAGAATCCATAATTAAAAAAATAAGCAATCCCACATGCGGAATCATGCTGGGTAAGGTCATCCACAGGGTGTTTGAAGCTGATGTAAAGAAATGTGAATTACATCTAAGTAGGTACGAGTCGTTTCCTGCTGTCTGTCCGTACAGTTCGTTTTTTAGGGTTCCGTAGCCAAAATGGCAAAAACGGACCCCTTATAGATTCGTCATGTCCGTCTGTCCGTCTGTCACAGCCGATTTACTCGGAAACTACAAACGCTACAGTAACGAAATTTGGTAAGGATATGTGTTGTATAAACCGCTACAGGATTATGATACTAAATTGTAAAAAAAATCATTGGGGTGGGGGCCCTCCATACATGTAACTGAGGGATAGAAATTTTTTTTAGTTGTATATAAGCGTGTGGGGTATTAATAGAAAGGTCTTTGAAAATTATATGAAGGTTTATAAATCTCATTTTTATTTAAGCAAATCGTTTTCGAGATATCAGCTCTCAAAGTCTCAATAATGTGTCCCACTCTATTTTTAAACAAAAATGATTATGAGACCTAATGTCAAATACCGCCAAAAAAAAGTTTTTTTCTCTTTTATTTTTGAGTTTATGAATACTTTTTGACATTTCCAGTTACTTTTTATCATAACAACAATTTGTAATATTATTTATTTTAATATTTTTTTAGGGACA
Source organism: Thaumatotibia leucotreta (assembly GCA_025490895.1). Lineage (NCBI taxonomy): Eukaryota > Metazoa > Arthropoda > Insecta > Lepidoptera > Tortricidae > Thaumatotibia > Thaumatotibia leucotreta. The sequence continues at coordinate 50,814 of JALPQI010004539.1, forward strand.
GGTTAAAAGGTGTGATACTATTAAAACACATTGTGGTGGCAGTGTAATCAAAAAGAAGTTTTATGACGAGTCGAAAAAAAGGTTGATTATCTCTGAAACCAAGCCGAATCCAGGAAATTTTATGTAAAGTCTCTAAAAATGATAAATATTAGATGAAATATTAGATGTCAGCCGCGAAAGCTGAGTAAGGTAAACGCAGGTATTAACGCCCCCCTTAAGGCATTTTTTTAATCAGGCCTAGTTTTTAAGTATACACGTTGTCCCAAAATTTAATTTTCCTATTTTATGTGCTACTATGATAATTAAAAAAGGTAAATAATGAGTTACTCGTCCTTTAATTGAACATTAAGATGTCAAAAATCTATTTCTAAATTACATAATCGATTTCTGCTATTAACGACCCATAAAAATGAGTGTGAAGGTATCAACGATTTTTAAGCAGCCATTACCGATTGAGTTTCAATAGTAGATTGTACAACAAGGGCATAAAGGGAACCATTTCTACCCGAGGCAATTTTATGTTAAAATAGTAGACGAGGGTAAAAATTGACATTTATGCCTTTGCGGTACACCGCTTTTCACTTTGATTACGAAGAAAATAAAATAACACCCCTCCAATATGTAGGTATATTATTCACATGATTGCAAATTAATTTAATACCTACCTACCAATTTTAACTTGATCTCAACTGGCTGATAGAATCTATCTCTAAATGATGATTATGAAATTAAACATTGAATAAATTGATGGATTTCATTTAGTTTGATGTTTAATAGTTTTTAATGTGTTCGTTTTGGAAGAGGCTGATTGACCAACTCTTCCTACCAAAGCCACATGTTTGTTAAAACTTGTATTTTTGTAATTTATGGCATTAATCATTTCCTTAATATTATAACTACCTACTTATTTAGGTACGGTCGGTAATACCTTCTTATGGTTGGTATCAGCGATTTCTATGAGTCGTTGATAGAATATGTAAGAACTAACGTAAAATGTATTACCGATCCATATTAAACAATAACAATATTGTATTTTTATTATCTTTGTCGCTACAAAACACTTTCTGATTACGTGATATTAAAAATTTAGGACCTAAAAGCACTTTTAATGGATAAAACTTCGTCATAAACAATGTCTAAGATAATATCCGTTTTCCAAAAATATTGTATTTTGGTTAACTTTATAACATCAAAAGAAGAAAACCAAGTGCTAATGTGTATGTCGTTAATAGTTTTTTGAAAATTACAATTATTTTGATCTCAATTAATCTATAAACATACTTATGTTTTCATAGAATAATATCGTACGAGAAAGAAAAAATTAAACATGACATTTTAGTAATTACCGACCTATGGATCGTTGATAGCTGCTACTACTAAAAATAATGAAGCAATCACCGCCCAAATTTAATTTTATATTTTATATATGATAATGGATGTTATTTGATAAATTGTGAAAAAATATCTGTAATTTATAAATAAATGAATGTGATTAGCAATAAATGTAGATGTAAAGTAGTCAATTGTTAAAATAAACGTCTTAGACAGATAAGTCGAGTCCTTACTTGAAAGTGCAAGCGCCAGTATGGAATGTCCTTCTTTCTCGGTACTCATAACTTGATTGATGTATTTTTATCTTTTATCGAACTACCACTCAAACTAACTTAACCGTACCCTATACTCAAGAAATAAACGCTTCTGGAAAACAACCTACCTACCCTCACATAAGTTGTGGCAATGAAAAAATACCGAATTACTTATTAGGTCGCTAATACCTTCGGATTTTCGATGGAGCGTTAATAGCTGCGTTTACCTTACGTGGGTTCGATCCCCACCTCGGACATAGGTGATCTTGGTCGTTTTTCTTTGGTATATGACATCTAATATTTATAATTTATATAGTATTAAGTAGTGTGACTACTGGAGAAAAATTAAAAGTACAAATCAAAATATTTAGTTACTAAATAATTTGATTTGTGTTTTCACAATATGTTCTCTAAAAATGGTCAGGAATTGAGCATTAAAATTTTTTGGAATGCTCGCGAGCATTCTGTATGTGCCATACTTAAACAAATGTGTTTATTTCTTTAGTGTCCATCTTCTTGCTTTCTTATCTCATGACACATTGATCCCAGAGGAAACATGCATATATCTTTTTTGTAGAACATGCTATGTAGATTACTTATGTACTAGAACGTTTTTGCTATAAGCCACGGTTTACGAGTTATTTACGAAAAATTAAAAATAAGGACCTTTACACCCCTCTCCCCCGTTAGCTCCGCCCCTAACTACCAGTACTTTTAGTATGTGGTTTAAAACACCATTCCCTACAACTATGCCAAAATTCGCTTATACACGAGTTTTTTCCTCTGAGTTTCCTTCGTTTGGTGTACTACATGAAAAACTAAGTACCTACTGCCACTGTTATTTTCGCCAACTTAAATTATAAAAATATTGTCAATATTGATATTTAAATAATAGTCACTGTAATTTTTTAATCTGTGTAAATTACAATTTCTTAATTTTGGCCCGGAAAGGTTGCATAATAAAAACCTAAAGAAGAAGACATTCGGAACTATCGGCTCGATTTTTTTCGTAATTAAAACAGCGTATACCAGCAAGAATAAAGATAAAAAAAATGGCCGCTTAATAATTATGTTGGAAGTTTTTTCCAAATTAAAAGCATAATTTTGGACTTCATTAATAATATGGTTAAATGTGAAGAAAATATGATGCATTTAGACCACAAAATTGATAACGCATTGAAAGAGTTTGTTATAGGTACATGTCGTGTCGGTGAAGAGTCTAATTCTTCGAAAGAGGACGACGAATAAGCAATAAACGCAATTAAAAACATAAAAACATGTAGCTTTTTTTATGGACGTTGGATACTCAAGTCACACAGTCTTTACAGCGATAAAAATGAACTAGATAAAAAAAAAACGAACTACTTATAAACCTTTCAAGAAAACGTGCCGTAGTAAAATACCTATTTAATATATTTTATGAAAATAATAATGCAATTTTTTTGTGTCTTTGTAAAGCATTACACAATGAATAGGCGAAATAAAAAGCAATAATGGAAAACCTACTTACAACTTTGTATGAATTAATCTTTTCGCAAAATAACTTCATTAAAAATCGTTTATTATTTATTATTTTCTATTTGCCATAACTATTTTTCTGCATTACCAGTTAATTTCTACTCGTTTTAAACATTTATTCGCTACCATTTTGTATTTTCATTACTAACAAATTTCACTTTCAAACAGTTACCGGACTCAACTTTGCCTATAGCCTTCAGCGGCGCCTCGAACTGCTTTAGTGGTTCGGGGTGGGCTCTAACCATACTTGCAATACTGGCCAGCAAATGTATCTGTGGTTCCGGGCTTATTATTAACAAACGATTTGGTGTAGGCATAATCTACAGTAGCTGGAAGAAGAAAGTTTCTGATGTGCAAAATCTTTCCGCTAGTATCCAAATATGTAGTTAGAATGGTTCTTAGAAGGTAAAAAAAAAACTGAACTCCGATTCTCGTAGGCAAATTTGCCAACATACCTACCTAGTTTCGTATTCTTAATATAGTCTGAGATTTCTAAGAATGCACTTTTGACAGTTTAGAAATGACCCTTATATTTATGACGTTAAGGCTATCGAAAAAATGGTTAGTCTTACAGTCTTATTAATAAGGATTAAGGATTCATATTATAACTGTCAAAAGTTCATTCTTAGAAATCACAGACTACACGGTGCCCGTGAGGAAGGGGGAAAAAATCAACAGCGGATTTCTGACCAAATTTGAAGTTAAAAATGTCATATGAAGTTTTCTGGATTGAGTCTATTTTAAGAGAAAATTATATTTTTTCCTAAAACCGTTTTAGCCCGTTACGCTATGATAAACGTATTTTAGGAAACGATTTTGTTACCATGTTGTCTTAGTCCTGTCACACTTAATTGACAGACATCAAAATGAACAAACAAAATCTTTAATTACCTAGCAAATAAAAAAAAAACTTTTAAAGTGCATTTTTCGCGATAGTTTCATTAATAAAATCCTTTTTTTGTGTGTTTTTTTTTGATGTTTTGAATGCCTCATTCGAAACATCAAAAAAAAACTAAAAAAAAATATATATTTTTTTGCAGATTTGACAAAAACCAGTGAACGCACATAAACCATGGAAACATCCTGTCCGTGCAATTATGACCCAACGCAAACTACTCTTGAGTGGGCGTTCTTAAAAAACTACTCCTGGAGCTGTTTCAGTCTAGCCGAGTTGACAGTAATTGACGGACGTCTGAATGCGTTTCTATAAATAACGGTAATAACGAATTAAAAAGGCCTTCATGTGCTGTAGGCCGGTGTAAAAACAGTAATAGTAATTCTAAGGACAGGGGAATTACTTTTCACGTGTTATTAAACAGATAGCTTCGGTAATTTTGAATATAAATATAATAATATTTATGATATTTTTCTATACTACCGTTCTAAACTAAAACGTCGTAAGTCCATACAATTTTACAATAGCATATGACGTTTTAAAATGGTAGTATACTATAGGGATGTCGTTATGCCCAATGAAGCAAGTTTTTTTTATTAACTGTGATTTTATTTCAATATATTACATTTTAATAAATTCCTTTTTCACTTTCATGGGATTGAACTACCTATGCAAAAGTAGGTACAAAGTTCACAAATTTATGACTAAATTTAATATTTTCATTTTACATCGCATTTTAATTTATTCCATTCATATTACCGCATGATGCAATTCGTAGAGACAAATGGGTAAAAGGTGTCCGATTAGAGAGACGAGAAAATGATTGGATGCCTAGCATAAGATCTATAATTGGTTCTCTTCATTTCAAAGATGAAGACTTTTACTTGTCTAAAAAGGGGTTTACGCAGCTTAATAACACCGCCATACTGATTTGTACTGTAACCGATTTGTACTCATCAGTTAACTGTTGTCATATGAAAACGTCTATTTTTTCACTTTTAAAAATGCCATCAGATTCTTGTTTACTTATAGTAATTAATGTTTATTATAACGTTTCGGTTTTTCATTTTCCTAAACTAAACTAACGACCACATTGTTCAATTTGGCCATCGTCCGATAATATCTGCTATTAAGAAATTATACTATACAATAAATCTTTTCTTCTTCTTATTACACAACAACGAATAATAATTAATTAATTATGCACCAATTTATTTATACTTATATATTTGCTCCGCCTACAATTTTCTCTACTTTGCCGCAAGGTGATGACTGGTAGAGTATACCTCATGGCGTTAAGTCTGCCTGACCCTGTTGTACTGTAAGTTTTACTTTTGTGCAGTAAAGTTTAAATTAATAAATAAATAAATATTCCCTTACATTGTGTTAGTCTGTTTTATATCATTACTACATTTTAAGACAGGGTATATTTTGTATATTTATACTGCAAACAATTATATTAATTATTTTTATAGCGAATGACTTGACTGGCTCTTTAATTTACGGCATAAACCTATCCATGTCACAATATTTTTAAATACCCGCAAACGTCTAGGTTGCCAGTTATGAGTAGCAATCATTGCATGAAGGTTGTTAGCGAATTCTTGTTGCTGATTGGTATTTGGTGACGTTATATGCATTTCGCTTACACTTAACTGTTCATATTAGTGCAATAGAGATGACTATAGTTTAGTTCTCTCTATTTTTCATTCGAGTCTGTAAACGTATCGCCTTATTTCAATGTAGGTGTATTTGTGTTTGTGTGCTAATAGTCCCGATAATTTGAATGGCAATGTTCTCAAGGGCGGTTTCCATGTTTATGTTCGTTCACCGACAAAAACTCACTTAACATTTTTTGCTTCTTTTAGTCTCAGGAATATGCTGTTAAAATTTTTCCCTTTCCTCACGGGCACCTTGTATACAGTGTGTAAATTTAATACGGGCGATCAATTAAACCAGGTATGGGATTCATTAGTGTAATCACGGATTACAAGGTTTTTTTAAAGTTACTCTTAATTTAGACCCCACAGATTTTTTTAAAGATTATCGGAGCAGCAATGTAGGTACGAACATTTGTTATTGTTGATATGGCAGTTATGTCATCTGCTTTTGAAATTAGCTGTCAACGAGTGCTTAACTCGCGTATGTTGCTCTACATTGCGCGCCGAATTATTTTGTATGGAAAATTTTGTTGCTCTTATTTTAAGTAAAAGTTATTTGAATGTACTTATTATGTCGTAAACTAACACCCGTTAAGAGCTTCGCCCGTATTAGACTTACACCCTGTATAGGTTTCGGGGATCAGGGATGACATTTTCCAAAAGGCGTCCCAGCGTCCGTCGTTTATGTCCTATAAGAACTACTGCATGAACGGACATAAAATAAAAGGATCTATATTTTATGTACAACTCAAAGGCAGTAGCTTCAACTGCGATATGCAAGTAGATGCGATACACGCGCCTAGTATTTTGTAAATAAGCAAGCGCACCGCGCCTAAAGCGAGATGCGCACGGTAAATAAGTATAACGGTGCTTTTACAACCAACCGGTGCCTAGACCTAACGCGCCTCGGAACATTGCCAATTCTCACTGCTCAATAGCCTTCGGAATTTCTCACAGTACGACTGTCTTCCTCGCCATAAACAGATTCGCTATTCATTATCTCGAGATAAACATGACATATGAAATACCTAACCAATTCCATTGCTAAATGGCCTGGTTCATTGCCGTCGGGGGATTAAACTTGACTTTAAACTCTCATCTAACTATTATAAAGACATTTTACGTGCGATTGCCAATATAAAGAAACTTACGGTACACTGATTGATACAAGGTTGACCTTCGATTTGATTCAATCCACGCTTTGTCATCGCATGTGCTGCAACCGAGTATTTAAATGTACGGATGACTTTAATGAGCAATTAAATAATAATATTGCATTAAGTTAGTAGGTCCAAGGGCGTCTTGGGTGCTGCGATGAAATAAAAATACCGGGTAATTCAAGTACGTAATTCAATGTTTATTCGAACATCATGATTTAAGAGAAATTAAAACACGATAAAAGTTCATTTAAATAAAAATAACGTAGTGTTCAATGCTACCGTTCTATAAAGTGTGAGCTGTGTATTGAATCAGGTTATCAATTATCAGATTATCACACATTTTGTCTAAACGTAAAAGTGTAGAGCAGATATGGCATGCATAACTTTTCAGTATTTTAGTGTTATTTTTGACCATGATAAAAATATCTAAAAAATATTATACTATAATGTGCTACATAAATTTAAATAAGTCCAACAATACAAATAAAACTAAAGTTAGAGAATAACGGAGGATTAAGATTAAACGTTAACATTGTCACTTTTGTACATTACGTTAGTAACATCTGATACTGCATTTGCTATAAATTTGCTTATTTATTTCACTTTCAGCTCTTAACTCTAACTTGCATGGAAACACGACGTGCCGATAAAATATTACAACGTGTATTATATACTACTATAAATATGTTCTCAAATGTTGTAAGTAACTACGTAAAATATAACACGAGCTCTGTGATTCGGACGACAGAATGAAATCACTCGACCTTTCGCTTCTTCTAAAAAGATCGGACACCCGTGCTATTCTCATATTGGGTATAGATTAACATAGATGGATACACCATAAGGTGGCACATCATATCAAATAAATGTAAATATTTACCAATTTTGATAGATATATTTCATTAACGAGGTTATATTCAGCATTTAGTCCAGTTTCATAGTCAGTTACTTTTGTGTTGCCAACTAAGATCTCCTACGTTTTACTTTTCTATACATATATCGTGCCAATTAATGATAACAATTTAAATATTTGTAAACAAATACTTTTTAATGGCAAATTTGTCCATGTTATAAATACTAATACTTAAATACAATGTGTGCGTGTGGATTGAGTGCGTACCCTTTAAATAATGATCATGATGATGCTCTTGATTTAGTAAATGTTTTAAAACAATTGTAAAACTATTCCCTGTATGTTATTATTTATCTGTTTTACAAACACACGGATTGGTTTTACAATTGGTTTAGAACTTTCACTAAATCAACAGCAGTTTTTAATATTTTTTTTTAAGGGTGCACACTCAATCCACACGCACACAAATACAATTAGCACAGTGTATCCGACTATTCATAATTCATGTTCATATGGGAAATTCGTCAAAAATATCTTTAATGGTTTTTCACACGAAGACTATGATTCTAATTAAAGAAAGTAAATCAATTTAAACAAACGTATCGAACACAAGATGTAGTACCGCTTTCTACATTCATGACATGCACCCTAAATTTAATTAAAACATCCGTGACATAATGTCGCAGCAATCGTCACTGGGCAGTTAAATCAATATAAAAATAAAAGAAGACAAGACAAATTTTCGTGTCGAAATGGATAATGTATATTTAAATTCTATTATCCTAACTACAAAAAATAAAAAATATACTTAATATGTTACATTAAAAATAAGTAAAAATAATAGCGATATAACACTAAAATTAAGATTTACCTAATATCTTAGAAATAAAACTAGAATATAATGATAACAACGTAAACATAGCTCAGAACACGAGAATTGGTTCATGAGCCCTTAACAAAATGTATTATATTTGTATAAACGTCTATTGGTGTACGAATTTTACTTAGTCTATCAATTCCTATTTCTATAGTGACACACATTAGTGAACCGCGCCGAGACGGGTTTATGGACTTTTAAGCACTAAGGCCCAGGAGTTCAGGTCCCTCCGCCCGGAGCCCGGAGCCCGGGCCGACTAACCGCTACACAGTCGAGCTAAACATACAATCACATAATGAGATGAACCGACGTTACTTCTGTTGGCATTTTCTACAACTTCATTTGCCGCTAACAGCATTGCTATTATCTGCTTCTGGCGGCGAATTCTGAAAAAGATACATTTTTACGACATTAAACTTATTCAGACCTTGTTAAAAGAAGCTCTTAAGACGTATGTGGGTCTACAATTCTATCGAGACTAGTAGAAAGGAGTTACTTATATGTTTAGGGGCCAATTTTACAAAACCGTTTCATTACAGCAGGAGCCTGCAACCTGATTCTGTGTTTTTCATGCGCAATCGGCGCAAATAAACAACTGCTGCAATTTTGCATCTTCACTTCTAGTTCTCACTTCACCAAATAGACTTCCATCCATCTGTTGGGGCTAAAGTTCCTGTCGATCTCGCACGACGAGGTCGCTTGGAGCGTATAATGTCTGTCAAATAACGCCTGAAGCCTAAAGTCACTGCGCTGAGTTCAGTACAGTAGTATCCTGATTGAGTTAGCAGATAGGAAGGTTTAATACGTATAGTATTTAGCCACCTTCATGGATTATTTTCCTTATTCTAAGCTGAGCTAATGAGCTAAAAAATGCCAAATCAGGTTGCTTAAACGTACAGTCGCCATCAGAAATATGTATATCAGGTGTTCATATCGGAATATATGTACCGTAACGCAGAGTCGTAGTCGAGTCCATGGTGCTTTCGGTCAGTTATACAGGGCGCCCCAAAGTTATGGGACATGAAGGGGAAGTACCTTAAATATCGTAGATAGGATATTTTGCTGAAAGAAGACTTTATTTTATTTTGAAAATTAAATAATACTGCATTTAAAAAAATGATTTTTCTAGACATCGAACCTATTTTAATAAGAAAAAAAAATTTTCGTCGTTTTATGATGTCATTCGAAAGAATGAATAAAATTTAACAATTTTTCTTAAGAAACATAGTATCTAAAACTAAAAGAATAACCAAACAAGTTTGGTTCAAAATTCGAGAAAAATTTTAGTTGGTTCTATTTCCGGGTGAAGCAAGCAATTTTTTTAAAAACTTTAAATGCACTATTACTAAACTTTAAAAATAAAATAAAGTCTTCTTTCAGCAAAATACACTATCTACGATATTTAAGGTACTTCCCCTTCATGTCCTTTGGGTCGCCCTGTAGAAAAGTGAGTGTTAGATTATGAGGCCGGTGCTTATTCAGGCTAATGACTGACTGAATATACAAACGATACTCCTCCTGGAGTATGTGTGGCTGCTCCCGCGTTTCCGCTACTGCAGCTGTGGCCGGGTCGCATCCCACAAGGGTGGGCCGGTCGTTGCACCGTCATTTGGGGACGGTGTTGAGAGGCTGTTGAAGGAAGATTTGCCATGGGCATGGCGAGAGAGAAAATGATTTTGGTGATGATGATGCGGTAAAGGCAAGTTAAGGCAAGGCAAAGTTCGATCTGAGAGAGATCTGAAAAGAAAGACAGATGGGGAGAGAGAGGCGTAAGGCTAATGGTTACCACGGGTGCTAGGCCTGCCCACGCGATGAAGGACTGCAGGTCGCGCGCCGGCAGCTCGGCGGCAAGAGCCTTCACGCGAAGGTTGCGGTCGTCGGTGAGCAGCACCACTTCCCACACAAGCCGGCCCTCGCTCTCTTCTGCGTGCTCTGTTGACAACAGTACATTGTGCATCAGGAGCATTCCATGAAAACATGTCGTAAGCGACACTGTCTTTTCAATACTTTTGAAAAATTAAATTAGTAAGCTGAGTTACGGCATAATAACATTGATTTAGAATATATAAGTGGATCCCCAAACAGCTCAAAAAAATGGCCCCAAAAAATGGGCTGCAGAAGTAAATATTGCGGTCCTTTTGCTCCGCTATTCAGTTCTGACAGTCACTCACATTTGGTCACCTTACGGTATAGCATCATTATTCCTTAAACATAAAAAGTTTCTACTATATTGCGGTGTTGTTCGCAAATTTGACACTTATTGCTCACTTCACAAAGTTTTTTATTCTTTGAGTTTTTTTATTATAGTTTATTGTAAATGAGCGTTATTAGCTTCAACTGAAACATGATAGAAATGACTTTTAGTGCCACTTTTCTTGGTTTTTTTGTTTGGCTCTGTGCGTCCATTTATTATTTAATGTCATTGCATAATAATAACATATCAAGGCTTTAAGATTGACAGTGTTTCCTAACAGCTAGCATATTTTATTAGGGTAGCTACCATAGTGAGTCGTAAGCGACAAAAAGTAGATGTTTTCATGGAATGCTCCATCAAGGGAGGTACGGAATTACTAACGAGAGTGTTAGAAGTTAGCTTTTATGACTCGAGTTAGTATTCCGCTTACCGACCGTGATGCATACAATGTTTTTCTTCACACTTGCCGACACAAAAATAAGTTTTAAGACAATATTATTAAATGACGTACTGACATTTCTATTACTCCCTAGGGAATTTCACTTTTCTATTACTCCCGCTACGCACGCAAGCAATGGCGCGCTTAGACAGCAAGTGTGATGAGATAGCTATTTATGCAACAAGTGCGGATAGCAGGTGATATCCGATGAATTTATAAGCCAACACAAGTCGGAAATCATCTTTACGCAAATGTTTCATACAAAATGTGTAAATTTAGCATAGCGCATTAAAAAATCCAACCATTGTGTAACCGTAATCAATTAGAATGCAGTATGCACGAGGGAGGAGGGTGGTGGGAGGGCAGCCGTGTGCTGACGGCAGTAAGAATACATTTGTCACCACTCCAACTCCTCCTGCGGGTGTCGTAAGAGTCGACTAAGGGATTGAAGTGTCACTGCCCACTATTTGATAAAACATTGATGATGGGCAGCAGCGTCATCATAGCGGACACATTACTGCGATCGCCAATCCGCTTGCCTATCGTGGCGATTATGGGATTATTTACCTCCTAATGCGTATACGCATAGTTAATAGGAGAGGCCTACGTCCAGCAGTGGACTATCATAGGCTGATAATGATGCACGAGGGTATCTATGTGGAAAACATATAATTTAAAAAACCAGTTTAATAGCCAAAAAGAGTCACGAAGTTTTTCGTGACATGAGATTATAAAAGACAAATATTTAAAGCCTAAAAGCAAAAAGTTCACTAACTTAGTAACCTTTCATAAACATTAATATAGGTATTTAAAAAACACAGTAACATCACAACCTTGAAGGTTTTCGTTTTGAGCACACTGTCAAAAAATTAACACGAATACAATCATAACGAGACAGGTAAATCAATAAATCCGATCGATTGAGATCTAAAGTTTTTGCAAGAGCAAATGCGATCTAGCCGTTTTTATCGATGTATAATTGATCGCAGCCCGGATAACTCGAATAACAACCAAATGGTCATTGACGCCAATCAACATCAATCAACAATATAAAAATATTTGCACCAAATGCTTTTCTTGTTATTATGTTTCCTTTTTAATATTTCTATCACCGTTTTAAGTACAGGAAATGGTTCGTGCAAATTTTGTTTATTGGCAATAATTGTGCACATTTATGAAAATAGAGTATAAAATGGTTAAATTAGGACAGTAATCTTTTACTACATAGAAACAATTTAATAGATTATTTATGACTTAGTTTTCATTTATTACTACTTATTAAAATAAAAATATTTTTGCCATTAAAAATAAAAAAGCTTATAATTTTTTTTTGTTCATTACATTTAGGAAAATGCAGTTTAACACCTTCGCTGCGGCAATTAGCTTAACTTGTAATCAACCCTACTTTGTAAGGGGTTGAAAGACCCCCTACCGCAGTGAACGTGTTAAAGACATATAATATTTCATTTATAGATTTATAGCATCTAAAACTTATCGAGTGACCTAAGCACTACTTACCAGGTTCACTAGCAATGTTAGCGTGCAGGTTGAGCGCAGTAGCCAGGACCCGGTCGTCATTGGTGGCGCGCTGGTCGCGCTCGGCAAACGCTCGAGACGTCAGGAGGGAGCCCTTGCTGGTTGCGAAGCGCACACCGGCGCCGGCGCTTGCGCCCGCTACGTTGAGCCACGCTAGCGCAGCGTCAGCGGCGGGGCCGACGCGTGAGCATTTGCGGAGACCTTCCAGCTCCGTCATAACTGCATAACAAATAATAACAGATACATTTATCACTATCCTTTTCATCACAAGTATAAATGAAAATGACAGATAACATTTATCTAAGAGATATTATTTAATTCGATATTTTGATTATTAATACTTAGGACGTTATACATTATTTTGACGGTGATAAACGAAAAGTAAGTGGGTACCGAAAGCGTTGGAATGTCGTAGCTCTCTTGAGGATTAATCTTATAACTCTTTCTATTTCCTAAAACCTACCGAACCGAGACCGACCAATGTCACCATAACCGACTCTTCTACTATCCCAAATATTTTAAGCGCTACGGTTTGCCTTTTTCATGATTCATGTTAGGGCTCTAAATCCCTGCTTCGCTCGTGTTTTATAGTTACTGACACTCGTCCTGAAAAAAGCCTATTTTCCACACTTGTATCATAAATAACTATTCTACTTTGTTAGTTATGATTAGATTTTAAAAGTTTTTTAACGTATGACAGCTGTTAGTACCATTTTTAATGCTAACCGATAAGTTCAATAAATACGTTAATTTGGTGGAAGCAAAGAATTATTACAAAATCAAGTGATGTGATATAACAATTACAGAATACATGCAATACGAGTAGCTGTACAGGAATAGGTAAATGAAATTACTTCCAACTACGAGTATTATCACTCGTTTACGATGCTAAATTCTACAAGGAGCTTCTAACAGGCACTTTACAGCACCACTTAAAAGATTAGAAGCCAATTCCTACAAGTGTACGCAATTTTACGAGTTAACCAGAAATAATATTTATTGGAATTACTAGTGTAAGGATAACTTGTTATATACAATAAGCTTCACAGGAAACAAATTCTAGGTTAACAACTGTACTAAGTTCCAAGTCATTCAAACGCAACCATCGTACCTACAACTCCTTCATAAATAACATGAATGAGATTTGCGTTTCCACGTTTGATTAGGAACCTAGGCTGCTAGATCCGTAGCCAAGTTCCTATCGACAACGCCAACGAATCCAGATAGCTATTGTTTCTGAGTCATAATAGGTTTCCAAAACAAACGCCTTTTACAAATTCGTGTAACATTATCCCGTAATATTTAAAGACGATAAAGGCGTATACAAGGGGAGGAACTTTTTAAACCAAAAATCTCAAGTTATCCCCTAAGCTGAGGAGGCGATGCGAAAGGAAAACTATCAACCATGTAATTATGAATTTAGATTTTTTTTTTTTCAGGGTTTATATTAATAGTAGTGCAGTTTTGACAGACCATATACGAGGAGATATCAATAGGCAAAACTATTATTATTACTTTGCCTACTTCGTTTAAATATTAATATAATTTACCGCTGGCGAGTAAATGTTTTAAGAAACTGGCAATGTTAGCATACAATCAAGTTACAGCATCCCAATTTCCAAGTACCAATTTACATAGATTGATAAGGATCGCATTATGTCATCCGCCGAAGCTCACGGCCAAATATAAGAAGTAACACCAGCGCTCGAAACGCAAAAATGAGCCGACACCGGCCAACAAAGTTGCAATAATGGCCGAGAAGTATGGGAACAAGGAACTAATTTAACGAGCTCTTAAACAATTATTGTTATAATAATTATAAAATAACACTTAACTTAATGCGTAATGCACTTCCATCACATAAAAAATGTACCTAAGGTAGCTAATTACATTTTTGCTTTTCCTTTAGTTCTCTACTGTATCCTGATATTCATGGCCTAACTTTGATATTAATTATGTGCAACATATGTCAGTAGCAAACTACGGCGCCCTTAGGGGTACTTCATTTTGCAGCAATAATATCAATATTAAATTATGTTTCTCAACGTACTCTGTCAGGTCCCGACATTATCGCTATATACAGTAGGTAATTTAACAAACCATACCAAATTAGTTATTTTCGTAAGTCATAAGTATTTTATAGCATAATATGTATTTTTAACATTCATTGTTCGTATACTAATTATCTCATGAGAACTTGTAAATTTACAGCTATGGGATAGCTGTTATTGTATAGTTAGTCTTTCGAACTATTTAAGAGTGGCGTCGAAGTCGTATATATTCCGTCTAAATGCCGCCACAGCCAGGCAATGAGCACTAATTAAAAACCAGAGCGGCGCCTGGCAACAGTATATTGGCGACGTATAGCATTTATATCGCCTTCTCTGCTCGCGTTTACCGTTAAACAGATCTTACCTTGTTAGTGCGAATCTCTTTATTATAATGACACTAACACTTTACCACGAGAAACGGTATTACAGCTAATACGTACTTATACGTGTAATGACGGCTTGAAGCTTTATTCGTGTTGCAATGGTTTTGAAAGGTTAAGTACAATTACCTACAATCCTATCATTATACAGTCAAGTGAATGTGTTTTATTTTCATAATAACATTTCTCACAGATAGCCACAACATCGCTACAAAACCAATACCATCAAACAAAAAGAGGTTGATTACCTATTAAGAGTAATTGCGGCAGTTAATGTGTAGTGCATAATCCTTTGTCATCGTGTTTTCACGGAAATATTCGAACTCATATTGCTGGTACAATCAATTACAGAACCCATTTCAGTTACTACTTGGGAAAAAATATAAAATCAAAATTTTCCCGGAAAACACGCCAGGGACTAACTACATCCGTAAAAAAAACTACGATCGTATTGTATCAACTGCCGCCAGGTTACCGATGGCAATTAAAGCTGTAAAGAAATAACGGAATTTCCCTTAACCTTCGGCAGCTGTTAAACCTCATACTCCCAAGATGAATGGCAGGGTTCCCTCGGTCCCGTCTCATTGCATAATCAAATAATTTAATTAATCTTGGGAATCACAATTTTAAGTTTTGAAACAAAAATGGTTTGGTGTGAGATTTATCTCAGAACCTAAGATAAAGCGTAAATGGTTAATTATTTTACCTACATATATTGTATGTCTAATTATCTTACATAATCATATTTATTATCAAATAATTAAAATAAAGAAACATTTTTTATCAAAATAACCACTTATACCCCTACCCTTTGCTATGTATGGATTTCAGGAGCGTTTTATCCACTCACCTCTGGATAAAACGTATGTTTTATGTTTTCAAGCGACGTTCGCTCATGTTCGCTCTTTTGAATAAATAAATGTATTTACCCCAACTATGGTATAATATTTTGTTACTTCTGCCCTAACCACACATTCTGAAATGAATGTATACTGTTAACGTACCAGTATGTACCACATTTTTTACTTCATGATTTCTTTTTAAAGTGACATTTTAATAACGTGGATTCCACCGCGTTGCAAACTGGAGCCCTAAAAATAACACGACGCACTCACCGACAAGCGGGACTGCCAGTTGGTAGGGCGTCTCGGGCACGGCGGCGACCGCGCGCAGCAACGGCAGGTGGTCGATGAAGCAGTTGGTATCCGGCACGAGCCACCGCGGCCGCACCTCCACTTCCACCACCGCAGAACTCACGCGCAGCATTTCCTGGAAACGATACTAGCGTTAGGGCGAGATAATAAAGAAATACGAGACGTACTTTCCTTTTTGAAACCGCTGTACAAAGTGTTTGAAAATGGGTACCAAACGGAAAACAATAAATGACTCTTTTTATTCCTAGTAGGATCGAAAGAGATTCTGGGAATGAAACCTTAATTAACTATGTCACCAATGCGAATGTACATACATATCTAAGCTTTTAAAGTATTAAATATTGAATGTAAAGCATGTTCCATTAAAGAATCCAAATAAAATTGTTATAACCCTTACTCATCGTATTTAACGATATTGCGTTATTACGAATTCATAAACAAGTTATTATGATTTTTTTCATAAAAATTTAAATGTGTTAGTTACTATAATACATTTTTAAGTTAATTACATCCGTTTGCGTTAAATAGAAAAATCGAGCCGTGCATGGTGAAAGGTTCCGTAGAAAGAAAAGAAAACATATACAATATAATGATTATCTGCAATGGTGAGCTATTCAATAAATTATTACGCAAATAGCATACCCGTGCTGACCATTGCATGTAATGCATCAAGAAAAACTGAGATTTTATCATACATGTTATTGCGATAACTCAAAAACAGCTAATTAAAAACAGTTTTCACTCTTGGTAAGAAGGAAAAACATGTTTATTTTGATGACATATTGTAAAGGAGGCCTAATTGGCATGCCAAATTTCAGCGTTTTACGGTACTAACAACCACTGAGATAGTCGCGGACAGACAGACGAACATAACAAAACTGTAGTTTAACTACGGAACCCTAAAACGCCCAACGGCTTTAGAAAAATGTCATCTTTTTATTCTGTATATTAATGGTTCTTGCCATAATTATGCTATCTTCTCTTTCGCTGATTATAATGTATTAATATCGTAATCGATTACAGCACATTAAACATAAAAAACACGACTCAATTATAAAACGTATTTCGCAGTTAAATAATACAAAAAAAGATATTAAATATAATCACTGAAGTTGGAGATTTCAAGTAAAGATAAAATTCAAATAATAAAAATACATACAGCTAATTAAACAAAAATATACTAAAACAGATTTTTACAACATCGTTAAATGGCGTCGCATGCCGAGTGCCGAACCCAATGTTATTCCGAAGCACACGGCGTGAATACCAAGTAGTATGACACAATAATTACGGTCCCCGATACCGAATGCGCTAATCTCAATGACGGAAGCTGTAATCGCCGAAACCGTCATACTCGAAACTTGCAGCGTTTAACTTGTTTACACTCCGTAGCACCCACTAGCTAAAAACGTGTGTCACGCAAAAAGTTTTACAAAAGGTCGGCAAATGCATATACGCTACGCAAATAAGAGGCTTCTGTTCTTTCATATACCTAATTTTTCTTAGTATATATGGATATATACTAAGTAACCTCCCAACTCCTCCTGCGGGTTTCGTAAGAGTCATCTAAGGGATTGAAGTATCACTGACCATTATTTGATAAAAGATTGATGATGGGCAGCAGCGTCATCATAGTGGACACATTACTGCGATCGCCAATCCGCTTGCCCAGCGTGGCGATTATGGGCATTTATAGGGCATACGCATAGTCAATAGGAGAGACCTACGTCCAGCAGTGGACTATCATAGGCTGATGATGATGGATATATTTTATATACGGTTATGCCATTAAAAATGCCTTTAAAAAAATTACTATCTAACAATCACGGTTCATACAGTCAGCTGACAAACAGACAGACACTAAATTGAGATGTAAGTGGCAATGGGTTCCGTTTGACACTCTATAAACACGAAATCATAAAAGTAGGCATTCATTCAAAGTCACGTCTTTATACAATCAATTCCAATATAAGTAGTCTTGTTGAAAAAACACTTGTCGGTAACCAAAAGACTTAGCTTTGCACGCGTACGTCGACCCTGACCTTTAAGGACGACTCGGGAAAAAAAGTAATTTCTTTCCTCAGTTTAATCGACCGATCGGCCTTCACCTGTACGCGAAGGCGCACGATTTTATCCAACTCACACGTTTTAGGAATTTTTCAAAAAAGTAAATATGTACAAATTAATAAAATACTGTATTCAACATTAGTACTCATTAGGCAATAATTAAATGTTTTATTAAATAACAGAGCGTGGCAGTCAAGGTTTCGGAAATCACGTACAAAAATATATATTTACTTTTGATTGATGCGAGGTGTGATTTATGCTTACACAAGATAATCGAGATCTGAACAAAGATAATAAATTATGGAAATTCTACAGTCGACATGAATACTGTGTGACCCGATTTGTGGGAAACGTGAATTTTAAACTGCTGATTTTTAGGGTTCCGTGCCGAAAGGGCAAATGGGATCCTATTATCGGGTCCGCTGTCTGTCTGTCCGTCTGTCAACAGGCTGTACCTCGTGAACCCTGATAGTTATACAGTTGAAAGTTTCACAGATGCTGTATTTCTGTTGCAGTTATGTCAACAAGTACTAAAAATTAGAATAAAATAAATATTAAAGGGGACAACCCACGTGATTTTTTTTTCGTTTTTGCTGTTTTTATGATAAATTGATAAAGGTACGGAATCACGGAACCCTTCATGCACGAGTCTACTGGCACTTGGCCGTTTTTAGTAGTAGATTAGCTCGCCGCGCATCAACAATCTAATTAACTATTATCTATTGTAATGACCCGCTTGCAATGCTTACGCTTGGTGGTATATTCGTCTTCAAAGTCTACTGGATGCTTAGCCAAGTTGCCAAGCGCTAGCGCTTAGTAGGGTATCGTACTTTTCCCTCTCTGTCTCTCTTTCTTATTAGTGCGCCAAAGACAGTTAACTGCCTTTCGTTTACGATTGACGATTAAGCGCTAGCGATTGGCAACTTGGCTAAGCACCCTGTACTGACCTGCATTCGTTGCTTGCGCCTCTCCAAATTGGCCTTCCTGTTCTCGAGCTGTTCTTTCCTCCGCAGCAGCCTCCTCGTGGCCTCGTCCGGTCCCTCGGCCCCCGCGGCCTCTTCCGCGAGGCTGGGCGGTCCGCTCGCCGCCGCACTTGTGCTATCTTCGTCTTCAGAGTCTTCAGACTGCAATATTGCATATCCCCGTTATTCATATATAAATACCAAGACAATTACAGGAAATTAAGTTAATTAACATACACGTAAGTGACTATCAAAATTAAATGTGCATTCGTTATTGGGCTTCGCCAAATGTCAAGATTGATGAGTGTATATGTAAAAGTACATCGGTATCAAAACTAAAAAGTTTAGGTATATTTTGTTTGTAACATTTTTTTATAGATAAACCCTATTTCACATACAAAAAATATTCATGCAATTTATTTCTGCGTTTTTAACAATTATTTAATAAATAATAACTTATATAGGTACATTACGGTATAAATGGCGGCACGATCAGACCATTCGATACAGTGAAGTCATAGTTTGTTTTTTTTTTACTACCTTAGTAGCAAATCATTTTGATGATACATTAATTATCACTAATTTGGCCCGTTAGGAAATTGATATAACGTGTCCAAACAAATGGCAAACCATTTCAAAATTTTATAACACTGCGTTCATATAAATCACCACTCTAGTATCAATCACTAGAATTCAAGAATATCCAGTAAATTTATATTTTTAGTAGCATGTCGCTTAGCTGTAAATTAGATTTTATGAGTTATTCGTATTTCACTAATCATTAAACCGTTGCTAATAAAAAATGTGAACTTGTTTTCGCGTTGATAATTGCAGATCACGGCTGTAAAATAATTTTATAACGAATTGGGCTTTATTGCTGTGGTTTTAATTGAAAGCGATCGTTAAATACCTCATAGTTAAATTTAGAATACAGTTTGAGATTCATTAGGTCCAGGTGATATAGGGAATGCCTGTCGTGAACAGGTATTTAAGCACGAAGAATACATATCAGATGCGAGAGGGCTTTGCTTCGCAATAATATTTGAGAATAGTGCTCGAGACAGTTGGTTAAATATGACGCACAAACATTTGCTTATGTAGGACTTACAATGTATGAACTATTGTCAATAGTTATCAGATCATTCAGCAACCTTA
>JALPQI010004540.1:0-72936 GCA_025490895.1 Thaumatotibia leucotreta
TATTTTGTTTGTTGGGTATCGATACCATGCCGTTAACAAAAGATTTTCCTAAAGGTGCGTGCAAACTAAAAGAGCATTCGCCTCCCACTCTACGAAATTCGATCGGTACACAAAACGTGATTGGTTGATTTCGTAGAACGGGCGCTAGAACAGCGAATGCTCTTTTGGTTTAAACGCACCTTAAAATAGACGACCTACGTACGGGCTACTAGGTTCCTATGTACCGGCAATCGTGTTATAATATTTAGAAACAGTCTACCGCGAGGTCTGATAGGCTTACTAATGTACATTTTATTCGCAGGATATTATTAAAAGACAACATAGGTAAAAACACAGTTGTATCATCATTCGCATTTCGCCTGCCTCTTTGTAAGCTGGCAGCTGCTGCTTCTGACGTAACTAGACACGAAATTATTTCGGTGCTGGATATTTCCACGTTGAGCCAGGTACTGTTCAATAGCTATTGTTCCTTTTTTGCGATTATCTAACACGTATCTAATATGTATCGAGGTTGTAAGATTTATTTTTTATGTGAAATTTGAAATATACATTTTAAAAACTTATATTATATGTGTATAAGTATAAATTAACATGTAACTATATTTGTTTGGGTGGAATCTCACGCACACATCATGCATCATGTACACATGGCTTTAATACCATATGATAACAGAAATCTTTTCTGATGATGGAGCTGGAAGGTGGGCAAAGGAACCATCTACTACATCAATTCAACTATAATGAAACTATTGTATTTGAATTTGAACTCGTTAAAAAAGTGTAATAGGCAAACTTTGGATGGGTAAAATGTATATATGTATATTTTTCATTTTAGACAAAAACTTGCTATTCAAGCTTATTTCCCGAGATAGCACCGCTGTTGGAGTCAGATTTGACAATGCTGAACAAGATCTACGTTAACTATACAGACGAGATAGACGAAGGATTCATCCTGGGCTCCCGAACTTATGGTGTATCGGTGTCCAAGATAGGGTACGGTTATCGAAAGAGTGCCGTCGATTATGTTAATCGAGAGGTTAGTTTTAAACTTAAGAAATATTGGTGTACTTTTACACACCAGATGTGGTACTACACCTTTTATAATTATGCTGATCCATTCCCTAAAAAAAAACTGAAATAATTAAGTTTTTGTTTTTATCACTTGGATACTAGGTACTTTCGTGCCAATATCAGTGGTCAAAGATGAAACTAAATGTAGTAAAGCAAATATATTATATTATCAATATTATGACAAGATCTCGTATAGCTTTTTGTATAATATGTGCACAATGACGTCATGAAGTTAATTGATGGATTAAATGGCTCCAGTGTAGCATTATTTTAGTTGACCGGCACGTTCATTTAGTTGTTTCAATTTAAATTATAAGAACATACTGGTTGTAAAAGGACTATTGCAAAACCATTACTTTTACTCCACTTGCACAATCCAGGGTTGGATTAGGCAACTAATGAATTGTTAAATTCATATATTTTCTTTCTATTCGTTTAGCACAGTATTAGCGGCTACTGGATTATGTCAGGGGACCAAAGTATGTTTAAAATTAAAATAAGGAATACATAATTAATATAAATATTTAGGTATTTGTCTATTCTAGTGCTGTTGTTTTCACCCTGCCTACCACTTTAGAACGTCGGTTAAATCAAATTTTACATATAATATGTTTTGGTGGAAATATAATATACGAGTATGTTATAAAAGAATTAAAAGCGACAAAGCATTTTCTAATTTCAGGTCAGTTCTAAAACGTTCATGCGAATACGAGATATCCTGGAACTAAAAGACATTGATAAATACTCTTCTATTATGCTCGTTAATGGATTTCATTATAAGGTAAGTAGCAGTTCAAATGTATTAAATTCTGTTATTTCTCTGGCTTTAAAATTATTATATTATTAAATGAATTTACCAGTGTCAGCGCTTGAACAAAAGTGTATAAATATTATATATTATTACATAATAAACCTAAAAATAATAATCAAACTCAAGTTTTATAAAATTGTTAAAACTATAAGCTTTAAAATGATTGAGCTGCCAGTGATTTGGTTGCCTTGGAATCCAGGATCCATCCAGACCGGACTTTGATCATATGCTAGGTTGAGAGTGGTTCTAAAATAATACCCGTTGCAGCCGGATCAAAATGAAACATGGGTTGCTATGCATTATACATATATTTTATTCTAGGGCACCTGGGAAACACCGTTTACGCAATCGTCAACACAGCATATGTCATTCCGTAGCGGAAATCAGACCTTGAAAATGGAAATGATGCAAACAATGACACAATGCTTATTTTTGGACGACGCCGACAAGCAATTTAAGGTATCATAAAGGATTTTTTCATCCCATTCTTACGATCTACTCATGTTTACCGTTTACCGTACCATATGTTACTTTTGCACTCGTGTATTAATTAGAACGAATAGCAACAAAGTTAGATACATGATAAAAACATTATAATCAAAAATTTGGCACCAAATCTTTTTGTTAATTGATCGTTGAACGGTAAGCTAAGATTATACTAACTTTTATTTATTTACTACATCGAAATCAAAAAATGTACTCGAAAAAATCAATAATAAAAAAAATATATATAACAAGTTTTACGAATAGGGCGAATGCCACTGGGAACTGGCTACTAATTTACCCACAGTTATATTTTTATGAAAGTACCTTACTGTATTTGCAGGCAATTTCCTTGCGTTTATCTCAACGTGGCATGTATATGACGTTCCTCTTGCCCTATCAGAACTCAAGCATTGTAGAGCTCCTGAGCCTAATGTACCAAAACCCTGGTTATGTAGAGAGTGTCCAAAAACGAATGAAATGGCAGTTTGTGAACGTGGCACTCCCAAAATTTAAAATAAAATCTTGCAAGGACTGGACTCCTTATTTAAAACAGGTGACGTATAAACAAAATATGAAACATGACAAATTGAGACAAGAAAATTAAAAACTAAAAAATACGGTTGGGACCGATTCCGCAATCTATTCCAAATAATAGGCATTATTTAGTTGTTCATCATTAATCCTTGCAATTCACACTATATGTGGCGATGAAGAGTCATCGCCACATATAGTGTGTAGTATTTGGAAGAGTCCAAACCTCAAAGGCCCTTAAAACTCAGAGTCTAAATTAGACCAAAAGAACAATAAACGCCTCATTGGGGAAAAGCGGCATATCATAACGGAATTTGCAGTATTAGATAATTATTTTATCGAAACTTTATATTTGTTACATAACTAAATGCGTATTAATTGTGTGACCCAGCGAGATATTACTAGGCCTTTTATAGCCTAATTCGTCCTTTTAGTTTTAAGCTAACTAGAGGTATAGCTCTAGTTTTCTTATGCCGTTTCTCACCGAAAAGCAAAAATGACGATAATTTAAGCGATATATTATTTTGGAGAAACTCCGGGAACAAAAATTCGAAAGTCAGGCTAACAAAAGCTGTAAACTTGACACAGTTTTATTTGCTCACAAAAGTCTAATTTGCTAAAAACTCTAAATTTACTTCACAGCTCGGTCTGAACTTAACCACTAATATAGATAACACAGGATTGCTTGGTATTTTGAAAGATGAAACTTCTGGAACTAACATGTACTTAAGCAAAGCAAAACAGAAACTATTTGTAGAAATGGCTGAGGGTCCAAGCCAGAATAAGCACGGTGAGATACTATTTATGCTTCTCCAAAATGATCTTGCTTGCTTAGTCTTAATCTCGTTTTGAAGTAACATGTCACTTGGTTTGGCAAGTTCTAGTTTTGATCCAATTTACTGTTTGACATAATTTTGGCTCCTACAGAAATAAGTTTTGAAATTTACTTCTTGCCTCTCTATCACACCTGTGAATTCTTTTTTGTGGTCTTCTAGTCCGTCAACTATAATATTGCTAATAACATTGCTATGATTTCAGCTGGTCTTGCAGAAACTCCAATGGTCAGACCAGAACTAGAGCAGCCAAATTCGCCCGCTGTTCCTCTGCAGCAGTTTACGGTAGACGGACCAATCTTTTTCACGGTCACCTTAACTATACCCAAGAAAAAAAGAATAGCGAAAAAGAATCTCCACATATTCAACGGAGTTTACTACGAACCAGAACCGTAATTAATATAACCTACCTACATACTTACCAAAACATAGTATTTTTTTAAATGTGCAACCTGCAGTACCTACAAATTGAAGACGTGAGTGGATGAACATGCTAAGTAACATTTTTCCTAATTTTGTTTTTTTCTATCTTTTGTAAAAATTTCTCATTTACAGAAATGCCTTAAACTCAATGGATGAACATGTTAAATACATCAAAAAGTAAAATTCTCAGTAGAAGAACATGTTAACGTCACAGTTGAAAGCGGACATAACATGTTCTTCCATGAACACTGTAACATGAGTAACAGGACACATTCATGCACTGACCAAATACTGTATGATTGTGCTCTTTTCATACGGAAGAAGATGTTATGTATCACTCAGAATACATTTATTTGTCATGGTGTTTATTTATTTATGAAGAATATATATTTTTTGCTGCACTATAACTATATTTGTGTAAAATAAGTGAAATATAAATGTTTTCGAAATAATTGTATTAATAATCTGCAAGTATTTAGTAAAAAACACTTTCATCCACTGAGCTAACATTATATTTGAACGAATTTAACGTGAATGAACATATTATGCACACTTTTTTTGTTATCTAACATACGTAATCAAAATATTTTAAATTTATTTTATAATCACTGTAATTTAATTATATTTACGTATAAACGTTTTCATAAAACATAAAAACTCCTAACCATCACGTTGAAAACCGCGTGTACGTAATACCGCTTTTTAAAAGAAAAAATGTGCATACCTACGTATAAACAGGTCAAAATTAAAAACAATTAAAAAAAATTAATAAATGAGTTGTCGGTGTCGTATTTGGCTTTTGTTTTATTTCAAAGTCTTAGTTGGGTCATTGTCAGTCCAAAAAACAAAAGTTGTCCACTCGGTGGTCAAAAGTTAACAGCTTTTATAAATCTATGTCATGATTTGAATGCATAGGGCTATAGACCGGGGAACCTAGTTGTACCGTTAATTGTTTTATCCCAAAATTAGTACAGGAATTCCTTAACTTTAGGTATGTCCACCGAAAAGACGATAACCTAAATCTGACAATGACCCAGTTATGTAGTTCACTTATAATTTATTAGAAAGAAAATACATTTTTCTTGTTTTATTTCATTGCATGTTTGAGAAAAGCATTATACATACCTCGGCCATAAAGTGCCGGATTGCTGGCCAAATACTATCCTATGTCTATAAATATTCGGCCAGCAACCAGTCACTTCCCGGCCTCGGTTGTAATGTACTATTATCGTCTGTATGCTTACATTTGTTTGTATGTGTAACCACGATGTTTAAAGGCCAATGGATACTTTTTAATAACAAATATAATTCACAATTCTGTCTGTATCTCACAAACAATAAGTATTTTTACTAAATCGAAACTCTCTAAATATCATTCGACTCATGTTCTCCGCTTTTAAAATATACAGTTCGAGGTCACTGCAAAAGGGTGACGAAGGGTTAATAGACACACGACTCCCAATTATTTATATTACAACTGTAATTGCCAGAATAGTCTAATAAAGTGACACAAAGGACAATAATGGCTAACTTACGCGTGGCGAGAGCGTGCGTGCTGCGTACTGACAATCGCAGGGTGGTGTGGGGTGAGCAAGCTAGTTTTGAAAAAAGTTACGTTGCATCAAATATTAATTAGCCGTCTGATTAAAGAGGCGTTTTTGAATGTTTTTATAGGCTCAGTATTAATTTTATTTTGCGGATTTGATTTAACAAATATGGTATATGAACGTTACGCCTATAGCTTTTATACTTGTATTGATTTAAACTTCCACGATTATCAGTCATACTTTAATGACAAACAGGGTTTACCTACAGGATTAAATTAAACGTAAGTTTACGCGACTTAGACCCGAATCTCGTTAAAATATTTAGCTTTTATTTTTATTATGTACCTACTAAAACAAACCTGTTTATGTTTTTCATATAAAACTAAAATAGTAAACAAATGCATAGGCAAGTACTACATTGCTTAAAACAAAATTGTAATAGGCATATTATATTTTTTAAAATAGGGCATACTTGTGAGTCTTCAAAGTGAGAAAAAGACTCCGCTGCCGTAAAATACTATCAAGCAATAACTGTTCAGTCGGATTCAGAGTTCGTTAATTGCCACCCTAGAGACTTTACCTGTCGGATAGAGGTCGTATTGCGATAAATCCTCTAAAGTAATATATAAACTATAGCAGTAGAGCATTATTCAGATGAAATAATCATACACCCTATATCATACTTAAAATGGTGATGATTTGTTTGAACGTTTCTTACAAAACTGTAATTTAAAATGCTAGGTTATTTCGTGACAAAAATACAAAAATACTTGGCATATTAATATTATTTTAACGGTTAGTAAAAACTATATTTAAATGACTGTACCTACTAACATGATTGAAAATTCTTACCTGTAACTTGCAAAAATAAGTTGAGTTTACCTAAAGTTTTGCCTTCATTAAAAGTATCCTAGAGAGCATTTTGTACTTAAATTTAAATTACCACAATATCATAAAATGAGTTACATTATGACAAATATCATTCACAATCACATACAAAAATCGCAGGCATTTTCCAGAAATTGCAAAAACTACTTGCATTAGCATAACCCCAAACATAAACTTTATTATCCTCTACACTAAATAACAATGATCCCTTGGATATTATTCAGTGGTGCCACTTTATATGCATGGCAATTTAGTCTTTACAATATTCAAATCGCAGTAACAATGAAGGGTAATTATCAAGGCGCTACATCGCTCTCGGCGCTTGTAAGTATGCAGATGAGGTGGTGATATTGTGATTGTTTATGTGTTTTAAATACGAATAAATAAGAGATCTTGAAGATGACGAGCATGATTGTGTACGTTGTAGTTCGCTGTAAAAGCTCCTAATCCCATGAGTGTCTATACCCTCAATAAATAGTAGGTAATAGATACATGGGGGATGGGGGATACATATTTAGCCAGGAAGAGAGATAGAGAGAGGGCGTAGGTAAACAAAACAATAATTATAAAATTCACTCCCCAGCTTACTTTTTTTGTGAGTACATTACGAGTACATGTAAATGTATTGTGTACTTAATCATCAATTAATTACTCATTGCAAACTTACTAAGTTATATTAATTCCTTTAATTATTTCGTTAGTTTCTCCAAACGTCCGAGAACTGAATATTTTTGCTAGTTAAATAATATCCCTATTGCTATATACATACCTACATAAGAGAAGAAATATTATAGTACACGGACTTTTTTGGCTCCACTGTTGTAAAAAAATTATATGCATTGATACAATAGGTACGTTGAAACATGACTCGCGAACAGTACGTTTTATTAATTCTAAAAACAACTAAAATTTAATGCCCTATATCTATAGGGCATTAAACTTAAAATATGTATATTTTAAAGTATAAAATTATATACTTTAAAATATACATATTTTGTCGTATTTTTTTGGATTATTTTTTGTTTGCTTATCGGGTTTAGAGAATTGAAACGGATTATTAAAACTAATTCTTTCAAAGAGGTAATAACCTCTTTGGATGAAAGTCATTTAATAACACTATCTAATTTCGTCAAAAGTTAATATTTTTAGCTCATTTTACCGAACACAACGCACTAATTAGCAATTTTCGTGTGACATAATTTATGTCATATTGTTTGGCTGTAACTTCTTAGGTTCCTTAAAAATATATTTACTTTTAGGAGTTTTTATTTTATTTTATGTGATTACATTTTCGAGAAAAGCACTACCCATACAAACTTCGGCGTGAATAATGACTTAATAAGCATAATTTTGCATTAAATCAGCGTGACTCAGGTGACCGTTACCATGGCAATAATAAACAAAAAAAGTTGATTCTTCAAATTATATTTATTCGACCCCCAAGCCCACATTTCATTGCCCTGTGAATACTCTATCTATTACATCATTTTAAATAGACTATAGCTATATATGTCATTTCTTAAAACCACCCTAAATACTTAGATAAGCCCCAAAACAAACGAGAAAATATTAAAAAACCCATTTGAAGTAACTTATGGGGCCTTCCATTGTAAGTTTTATATATACAGTATAAAACTTATTACTGTTCACGAATTATAATCTTATTATCTTTAGATACATGGGCTAAATGCTTATAATTTTATCAAGAAAACCTCGAAAGACAAAGTTTGACTATTGATCGTCTTACTTGGAAGCTAAGCATGAACTTGCAGCTCAACACGGCACCTATAGGCAGAGCCCATTAATTCGGCAGGCCAGCTCACCGCACCTACATCATGCCTAGCCTAGTCCTGTACGGTGCGCAGAAAAATCGAGCCCCGCGCGCACTCTGACAGGAGGTCATTTGTTAATTCGTTGAAATATGGTGGCAGGCGACGGCCATTCATTATAAGGCCGGCTCGTTTACGCCACACGTGTGCTGTACGGTTTGCAGTTTTGGACTGTGAATGGGAAGCTTTTGAGTGATGTTGGTTAATAAAAGATGTTTTATTTTAGTTTGAAAACTTTATTATATTGTGACATATTTATATTATGATTGTAGTACTCATAGATAAATAGAATACTCTTTATTGCACACCTTAACAAAAAAGAAAAAATGGTTAAAATAGACGATTATACATAGAGGTACATAACAGGCGGTCTTATCGCTATAAAGCAATCTTTTCTAGACAACCTTTGGTTAGCGAAAACAAATTAAAATAGTGAGACAGTAGGTGATAATTAATATAAAGTGAGTAGGTCAATTTCCGTAATAAATATATTATCTCTTATGCCGATAATGTTTTTAAAAAATTGGACTTATTAGTCTCTTCGAAACGTATTTCACTTAATGACTACGAGTACGCGGGTACGGAAGTAAAACTAATATATTATGATATTACATTACTTTACTACTTCAACTGGCCATTCTAGACACCATAGAGTGGTCCATGCATGTATGAATAAAAAAAGTCTATAAATGTGACCTGCCTGCGTTCTGGTATGTAAATAAACATTTTATTCTAAAAAGGAATCTATTAGCTGAGCATTTCCTGGTAGCTCAAAACCGTTCAACAAACGATCTCATACTAAAATTATTTTATACTTATCCAAAAATTACTATAAGCAGGGACAAACACATGTGTATGACAAGGAAATACATACAAATAGTCTGTCATTTAAAACAGCCTCAGGCAACAAATATTTTGTGGTAATCGTTTCGAATACATGTTTGTGTGGCCCACTTGTTGAATTTTAAGCAACCCCTAAGTAAATGATGTTCGATTACTCTGTAAATTGGTACTTATATAGCTTTTAGGAGTCATAAAAAATAAGTAACCCTGTGAAGGGAGAGTATTCAACAAAGTTTAGACCTTTTTTACTCCCCAGAAGATTTTTTAATGAAAAAATTGTTAGTAATGAAAAAATAAGCTTATAACTTTACTATGAATAGAACAATTAAACTATTTTTTTCGTTTGATTATTTTCCAGTACTGTGTATTCGTTATAAACATACCTGGGATAACTGGGGGCAAGATATAATTATAATAAAATATGTGCATTGAACATTCTCGATTACAGTACAGAGGTTCGACGTCATATCTGATATCGGGCCTCTTCAGATAGTAAAAGTATGCAGATGTCATTTTAATCAAAATGACAATTTAAATATTGATATTTTAGTATTAATTGTATATTTTGAAAATTATTTTGAAATAAACGCGTAACTACACGTTTAAAATTATTTTTTATTTGAATTGAAGAGTAAGTTCCTAATATTTTTTTATGTCGAATAACATTTTGATGTTGTCATTTACAGTAACATCGATATATTTTTAGTCGATAAAATATTTTGCTACATCACTTTCGTGTAAATGCCCCGAGTTATCCCAGGTATGGTTATAAATATAAGCTACCTACTATGTATATGTATTTTAAATTAACATATTTGCCGACGCTACAGTCAGTGCAACCGTTTGTGCAATTGCTACAACCTGCGCTCTCTCGCTCTTCACTGGTACATTAAACCATTAGTCATCCTTTTCCCACGTAGGTACCTAGAGTGCAATTCTCCCGCTGTACATAGAGGCTTACAGAATTTTTAGGTAGGTAGATGGTAGATGAATAATAATTAACGGTGTAAATTTGATTGTTTCATTAAATGTTTTAAATTATTTGTCAGCATTTCATTTGAAATATGGGGACTTAGGCTATTCGATGGAAGAAAAAGGAGATAATCAGTTATCGTAGCTGAAAAATGTTCTTCTAGGCCAAAAACCATAGAAAAAATAGTGGAATTCCTATGCGAAATGATGTCTACATCACACTTGCTTTCTAAGCGTGCCATTGCTTGCATGCATTGCGGGAGTACTACTGAAAAAACGCCTACGGCATAGGGCTTCTAACACTCTCGATAGTAATACCGTACTTACCTCCCTAGATGCAGAATGTACTATTTCGTACCCAGCTAGACAGGCTTGTCTAGTGAGGGAACCACTAAACCCAGGCTGGCCTAACTTATTAAGATAAGTCTAATCAACACACACTTATATACCTAAGATTACTTAAATTGTAAAAGTTGCTTATCTTAAATAAAAAAGTTTTTCATTTTCATTGTTCAATATTGGGTTATAATTATAATGAAGCAAAAGCACAGGACAAAGTTCACAGTTTCTAATCCCAATGAAAGTTTAAAAAATATTGGCAAAAGCTTTTAGGATGGTGTCAAACAAGTGGTCGAGGACGCATGAGAAAAACAAAATGAGGGTTAAGTTAAGTCATAGTTCGTTTTTTATTTTTTGTAAAGAGGTTTTCAGGGGATCCCTTTCTTTCCCATATATTTGTTAATCCGAATTTCGTTAGTCAGAAATTGATATCCATATAATTTACTGATATAAGCATCAATGGTCATAATTTTTGTTAAGTATAACGATTAATAGATCTAACATTACTAACCTATAACATTACATACTCTAATTACAAAAGGTATAAAATTGCTGACTATAACATTCAAAGGTCTATCTATAATTTTTTAGAAATATTTTAAGTCATACATTTGAAGGATCAAATGGTTCTTACTCATATTGTTTTAATAACTTACCGAATTTCATCCAAAAAATTGAATATAAAATACGAAATTTATAACTTTCCTTAATTTAAATTATTAAATTTATGGACTATGATGCAACTTAGGAAACTTCCTTACCTACTCGACCCTAAGGCAGGTCAGTTTAGGTACGACGACGAGCGAAGCGAGGAGGAGTGTTAGGTTGAACTGTGACCACAGCGCGCGAGCCGAGCGAGCGAAGCGAGCGTGCCGCGGCAGCGGCCGGCGAAGCGCCAGGACCGAATTTTAAAATAATAATCTTACTAAATATTTACTTACTAAGTTTATTACCTACCAACTTTACTCACTAAGTTTATTCGGTGGTGTAAAAAATAAACATTTAATGCATTTATTTATTAATAACAAATAATAATTCATACATAAAACGAAACAAAAAAAAATCGTTGTCATTACAACTTGCGAATATTGTTACAGTTATAATAAGGAAGGTTATTGCTTTTAACATTCTGGAAATGATGCTGTATGGATTTTAAAAGTTATGGGCATCGACTTTTATGACTAACAATAATTATGACCTACATAAAACTGACCACCGATTTATGATATAAATTTTTATGACTTATGACAATATGACTAAAAAAAATTCGGACCTACAACGTTATTCGCTTCAAAAATCGAACTTCAAACTTTATGGGAACCAATAGAGACCCGGTTTTCAGATATTGGTTTAGTTTATCATAAAAAAAACGTACATAATGTTTGATCATACAGTACGAGATGTACACGAAACGCATGCTAGACTTATTCTTGACCGACGTTTGTATACTTGCTTCAAATTTAATTTCTCACAATATTAAGAAAGTGCTAACATAATTTATACACTGTAACACGATTCCTGTATGCACAGTTCATATTCGTCTGCTATATTACCTGAAACGCAACCCACACATATCGGATGGCCAATAAGCCTTATTATACATAATGGGAAGCACATAAGCCAATACATACGCAGCTACCCAGTCATTGTGATGCTACGCACGGCGGCGGGTGAATATGGAATGACCCGTGGGTGACTATATGCTTTGCATATAATATATTTCCATGACCACACAATGGCACGCCTTAACAGAACAAAGTTATATGTTATGACCTTTTCATTTTGGGGTATTGCAATACCCGTTAAATATTATATGCGTGGTTACGTGTTCAGAGTTAAGTATTATGTGGATAGTTTTATTGTGCCGTATCATTTAATTTTCACTATAATTTTGTACATAGGTAACGAATACTTACAACAAACGTAAACTTAAGTATAGTAATACATAATTATTAAAACTCCGCCACATGGTGTCGACTAAGAGATTGAAGTGTCACTTAATATTTGTTTATATAAGATTGATTACGGACGGCCACCACAACCGACTGATCCTGGCGACGTTTAACGGACGCACGCTTCGGCTTGACTCGCACCTGGCGCAACTTGAGGTGGAACTTGGGAAGATTAGGTGGCACATACTAGGGTTATGTGAAGTCCGAAGAGAGGGGGAGGACACCATAACACTCGAATCAGGCCACCTAATGTACTTCCGTGAGGGAGACCAAAAATCCCAAGGTGGCGTTGGGTTTCTGGTTCACAAGTCCCTCTCTGACAACGTTGTGGAAATATCCAGTGTGTCGAACAGGGTAGCGTACCTCATCATCAAGCTCACCGAGAGGTATAGCCTCAAGGTGGTGCAAGTGTATGCACCGACCTCGGCACATTCGGATGATGAGGTGGAGGAAATGTTCGATGACATATCGAGGGCCCTCCATTCCACTACTAAGACCCATTTTAACGTTGTCATGGGGGATTTTAACGCTAAAGTGGGAGTACAAAATTTCAGCGAATCGGTAGTAGGATCCCATGGTTATGGATGCAGAAATCATAGGGGCCAAATGCTCGTCAACTTCCTGGAACGCGAGGGGCTCTTTTTGATGAACTCATTCTTCAAGAAGCAGCCCCAAAGGAAGTGGACGTGGCAAAGCCCGGACACTATGACGAAAAATGAGATCGACTTCATCATGACGGACAAACGGCACATATTCAGAGATGTCTTCGTGATCAACAGGTTCAATACCGGTAGCGATCACCGACTCGTCCGAGGCTCTCTGAATATCAATTTCCATGCTGAACGCGTCCGCTTGATGAAGGCCAGACTCCGACCAAATCTGCTCCAAACTATGATTGGATCTAAAACGTTCCAGTCAAACCTGTAAAACCGATTCGCTGCCATGGAAACCACAGCGGACGTGAACCAGAAACTTCAAGATGTGGTTCGCATCCTCAGGGAGGAAGGTACGAGATTTTGTGAAAGGCAGCGCAAGGGTAGGAAGTCAAAGCTTTCGGAGGAGACCTTAGGGCTAATGAAGGAACGACGTGAAAATCCACCCGTCTCTTCGTCAGGGAAACGGACTCTAAACCGAGAGATCAGTAAGCACGTACAAAACGATCTCCGGTGCTCCAATACTCTTTCGATTGAAAGAGCGATCGAGCAGAACCGGGGGTCAAAGGTGTTTGTACAATTTCTCGGAAGGAGCCACCTGACGAAGCTGACCACAGCTCGTGGAGAAGTCGTTACTTCGAAGCCGGCAGTCCTTTCCGAAGTGGAACACTTCTATGGCCAATTATACGCTTCACATGCATCTCGACCTGATCCCGAAAATGAGGATCCTAGAGCCACTTTGATACGCCACTACACCGAAGACCTGCCAGAAGTCAGTATCGACGAAATCGAGATCGCTCTTGGGCAGCTTAAAAACGGAAAAGCCCCTGGAGAAGATGGCGTTACAACAAAGTTGTTAAAAGCAGGAGGTAAACCCGTATTGAGGGAGCTCCAAACGCTTTTTAACGCTGTCCTATTCGAAGGGAGAACTCCGGAGGCATGGAGTAAAAGTGTGGTTGTCCTGTTCTTCAAAAAGGGAGACAAAACCCTGATGAAGAACTATCGACCCATTTCTCTTCTAAGCCATGTCTACAGGGTGTTTTTTATATCATTAGCCATATTGCAATATGTGTTGGGTAAAGGCGTAAAAAAATATTTGGTAAAACAAAAATGATCCATTTTTCATTATCCTTTTTGTTATAGATTTTTTTTTAAATCCCATTATCCAACGAATGTTTGGTCACTGTGATCACTTGCTTACTTTGCGTACTGCCCCATCATCTCATAACTGGCAAATCAGATTGGAAAGGGTGTTTGAGTTTGCAACTTTAATTAACCCGCATAAGGTAACTAATTCAATACGTAACAAGATTCCTACGCGTGGTGGGGAATGGAGGTGGAGCTTAACTTGCAGGTAAATCCCACGAGACAGCATTATCAGTCTATCGCATACAGTACTAATAATGAGGGTATTTTGAGTTGCGCGCCGATCTGAGGGTAGTTTGACTCGAGAGCGTTCACGCAAGCGCACTCCTTCTTTGTTTACAGAGTGCTGTACAAATGGCACATGGCATCTTGCGATCAGCCGAGCCAGCATAATTTAACCTCAAGAACGGAGTAACTTAAATGTTCGGTCATACAAACGCGTACTGGTTTACCTCAGATATCGATTCTAATGCACTCTCTAAGCAAATTGAATTGTTGATGACGACGAGAAGGTACAGTTTTAATCAAATAGCAATCGTGTGTGCATGTAGTTAGGACATTTTATTCATTGTTTAGTGCCGATGGTGGGGTGAGTGACGTCGGCTGATCGGTGCTTGTGATGAACTCCTGATTGGCTAAGACTTGACTACTCAAACCTGCTACCCTTTTGTCTGCCATCGAATCGCACGGATTGAAACAAACTTGCCTAGTGACAAATTATGTTTTTGCCGGATAAAAACGGGAAAAAAAACTAAAAAAAGTGTCACTTTTTTTTTCAAAAATGTTGTGTACTGGTGATTACGAATGACATATCCAAATTTGGCTAACGACATAACAAACACCCTGTATAAGCTGTTTTCAAGAGTGATCACGAACCGTCTTGCGCGGAGATTCGACGAATTCCAACCTCCGGAACAGGCTGGATTTCGGAGCGGATACGGCACCATAGACCACATCCACACAGTGCAGCAGATTATACAGAAGACTGAAGAGTATAATCAGCCCCTGTGTCTAGCATTTGTGGACTATGAGAAGGCCTTTGACTCGATTGAGATCTGGTCTGTTCTGGAGTCCTTGCAGCGATGTCAAGTTGATTGGCGATACATTCAAGTGATAAGATGTCTATACGAGGCCGCCACCATGTCCATCCAAGTACAGAATCAACAAACAAATCCTATACCATTGCATAGATGCGTGAGACAAGGGGACGTGATCTCCCCGAAATTGTTCTCAAATGCAATGGAGGTGTCGGAATGTAAACAATTTGACCCTTTAATATACAGTAACTACAGTCCATCTTAGTAACATAATTGAAGGGTTAAATGGTCATGTTACCCAAAAATCCCAATAGATGGCGCTGTACTGTGCATTACGATTTCTGTATCGCGCTAACGAAATGTCGACATGTTACCTATAAGTTCTGTGGCCAATTTGTGCCTAATATACGACTTTGTTTGTGACTGGAAGTTTCATTCATCAAAGAAAGGGCGCCCTTTTTGACCGTTATTAGGGGTACTATCATTTGGTCCGTTACGAACCGGGATGTACCGTGGGCCATAAGTATATACCTAAATATACTTCTTAGTGCTTTCCTGTAACCAAGTGGCAACTGATTGTTGTCGAGGGTGCAGTCTCCCAGGAGCGGCAGCAGATTATTGAAATCGACGGAGACAGCAGCGCTGTGACCTTGAGTGACGTCACTGGCGAACAACTTGGCGGGAATTTTAAACTGCGGTACATGGGACAAGTGAAGTGAAGTTAAGTGAATGAAGACAAAACTGTGACTACATTATTATTTATCTGTGGAAGTGTCATAACTTGGAACTGTCAACTGTCAAAATCATATTTGGATAAAGAACTGTCAAACTTGAACTTAGAAAATTTTGGATGAATTTGAGTTGATATTTACAAGTGTTTAGGACTTAGAATAGTTGAAGAAAAAGAGATCCGACGGGGAACCTATGCCCAATTTTGCTCAGAAATTCAAACACTTGTAATTTTTTCGAGACTGCACTTGGACTTAGAAAATTTCGTCTTAACAAACACTTGTAAAATTTTCGAGTTTGAACGTGGGACACTTGTGATTTTTCAAGTTCGCAATCTGGGACTTAGAAAATTCTTGAGCAATTCATCAGGGACTTATAATATTTCACAAAATGAGCAAAATGGAAACAAGTATTAATCTTCAAGTGGACAAAAGGAATCGCATTAGTAATGCATTTACTAACTTTAAAAAGTCGCTTAAAGACCGTATTACTATTGCATACGTAGAAACGAGGTTGGAAAACTTGGAACAACTCTGGCAACAGTTTTCTCAGGTACATACCCAGATTCTGATGATGCCAGACATTGAACTATTGCAAACCTCAATGTACATCAAGGATGATTTATACGGTGCGACAAATGAATTGTATATGGATTATAAATGTGAACTGAAGAGCGCGCTTAGGAAGTTAACGCCGCATACCAGTAGTGCTGTCAGTCCCTTATGTTCAACTCAGTCGGTCTCAAAATCAACTCATGTGAAGTTACCTAAAATCACCATACCAACGTTTTCGGGGAAATATACGGAGTGGACCAGCTTTCGAGATTTATTCACCTCACTGATTCACAAGAATCCAGATATAGATAATGTTCAGAAGCTACATTATCTGAAGGCCCATTTGTCAGGGGAAGCGGAACAGTTACTGAGACACATACCTATTTCGAGTGAAAGTTACGAACAGTGTTGGAACCAGTTAGAGAGTCGATACAACAATAAGCAATACTTAGGAAATTGTATCCTAAACCGATTTTTTGCTCAAAAAACACTCCTGACTGAGTCCGCCACTGATATTAAAAATTTATTAGATTGTACAACGGAAACATTGCACGCTTTGGCTAGTCTTAAAATCGATACTAGTACTTGGGATATAATAGTTATCTACATTGTTAGTCATAAGCTAGACCCTGAAAGTCGGAAATCCTGGGAATGCAAGGTTAGTGAGTCTGTGTCCTTATCTGAAGAATTACCGACTTTAGAGCAATTTAAAGACTTTTTGCTAACCAGATACCACTCCTTGGAATTCTTGGAACCCAAATCAGGTATTATTCATAAGACTAGATATCCTAACAACCAGCATAATTACAAGGGAAATTTCAACCAAGCCAAAGGGTCTCAAGTGCAAAGAGTTAATACTCTTCACGTTTCCCAGAGTGGAAATTATAATTATTGTAAGGGTGAGCACAGGTTAATAAATTGCAAAGATTTTGTTGGTTTAGATGTAGATGTTAAGCGTAACTTTGTTCAAACCAACGGGCTGTGTTTCAATTGCTTAGGCAGCAATCACTCGGTGAGGCACTGCAAAATTAATAAAAATTGTCAGATATGTCACAGAAGGCACCATTCCTTGTTGCATCAGAAGGGCGAGAAGCAAACATTCAACGACAACGAGCCATCCGGATCTATGGCACAGGTATACACACAACAGGTCACAACCTTGGGGGAAGAATCAACTGCGAGTACCATTAATATCGCGAATCACTTCGTAAGCGAAGCCACGCAGCAGGTGCTACTGGCTACCGCTGTTGTAAAGACAAAATCATGGGATAAGGAAGAACACCACTGGATAAGAGCGCTGATAGATCAGTGCTCAGAAGCTTCATTCATCACCTCTGCGGCGGTTCAGTTACTGGGATTAAGAAAAACGCCAGTCAAGGCTCTCGTCACGGGATTGGGAGGAAAACCGAATGTCGTAGCGAAGTCCACGGTGCAGGTTATGATTACATCACGGATCAACCCCGGCTACGTCCTCAGGGTCACTGCATACGTTCTTGACAAGGTAGCTTCATGTCAACCGTCAGCAAAGGTATCTCTTGCTTCTTGGCCAGAGCTGAAACGAATCCAGCTTGCAGATCCAGAGTACCACACTCCCAATAAAATTGATATGTTACTAGGAGCAGAGGTTCACGCTCGAATTATAGAAACAGGACTAATCAAGTGTCCGCCCGAGGAGACTACAGTGGCACAAAACACGTCTCTTGGTTGGATATTGAGCGGTCAAGTAGGGTCACATACAAACATCTCCTGCACGCCAGTGAGCATGCACACTCAGGTGGAACAGTTGCTTAGGTCATTTTGGGAACTGGAATCAGAACCTAGCAACAAATCTAAGATATTAACACCTGACGAGCAAAGATGTGAGGAGATTTATCACGCAACAACCGCACGGGATGAGAGCGGACGTTACATAGTTAGGCTTCCATTTCGGGACGAGAAGCCAGCTTGCATTGAAGGGGGATCCAGAGATATTGCTTTGAGGAGATTTCACTCACTGGAACGGAGACTCCAAAGGGATCAGCATCTGAAAGAAGAATATGAAAAGGTGTTTCATGAATATGAGGAATTAAATCACATGGAACTCTTATCGGAAAGGGAATCAAAGGAAGAAGGACTATACTTACCTCATCATGCCGTAGTGCGTGAAGATAAGGATACTACAAAGGTTCGTATAGTGTTCGATGCGTCATGCAGGGGCACAAACGGGGTGTCCTTGAATGATGACCTTCTCGTAGGGCCGACATTGCAATCAGATCTACGTCACATAATAATGAGATGGAGAATGTATCCAATTTGTTTCATAGCGGACATCGTGAAGATGTATCGGCAGGTGATAGTGGATGAGAGAGATACGAAATATCAACGGGTTCTTTGGAGAAAAAATATGGATGACGTTATAAGGGAATACAAGCTAACTCGTGTCACCTTTGGGACATCTGCAGCACCCTATTTGGCAGTAAAGAGCTTAATCCAAGTTGCCATCGATGAAAGAGAAAGGTTTCCTTTGGCAGCACCACGAGTTCAGCAGGACTTCTACATGGACGACCTCATGTCCGGCTGCCAGTCAGAGAAAGAGGCTGTAGAAATATATCACCAAATGAAAACGTTGTTAAGCAAGGGAGGCTTCGAGTTACAAAAGTGGTCGAGCAACAACAAAGCTATGTTACGGGAGATAAAGGTAAGCACAACAGGGAAAGAGGAGCCTAAGAAAATTGAAATGAAGTTAGAAGCTGTAAATAAAATCTTGGGACTTACCTGGGATCGAAACCGAGATGAGTTTGCGTACGCGGTTCAGCTACCTTCTCCCACTGCACCTGTAACTAAGAGGAAAGTTATCTCGGACATAGCAAAGCTTTACGACCCGCTCGGATGGATAGCACCTAGCATTGTCCAAGCAAAAATATTAATACAAAAGCTTTGGTTGGCGGGCATCGAATGGGACGAAGAGCTTCCATCACCACGTTTAGAAGAATGGTTAGCTTATAGAGAGGAATTGTCCGAGCTTACTAGGTTTAGACTTCCACGCTGGACAAATCATAGAATCGATGCTAAAATAGTGGAATTACATGGGTTTAGCGACGCTTCCAACGCTGCATTTGCCTCGGTAGTATACCTGCGCATTGTAGACACTGAAGGGAAAATATTTGTTAGTTTAGTTGCAGGTAAAACTAAGGTTGCGCCCATAAAGCAAGTTTCAATCCCTAGACTGGAATTATGTGGAGCAGTCTTGCTTTCAAAACTACTGATTGAAGTGGCCGAAGTTTTAAGCATAGAACGGACGAACATACATGCTTGGACAGACTCCGAAGTAGTTCTGGCCTGGTTGAGCAGTCATCCAAGTAGATGGAAGACTTTCATTGGGAATAGGTGTTCGGAAATCCTAACAGCCATGAGCCGGAGTCAATGGTCGCATGTAAGATCAGAACACAATCCAGCTGATTGCGCGTCGAGGGGTATACCAGCATCAGAGCTCAGCACCTTTAATCTTTGGTTGAACGGGCCCACATGGTTAAAGCATGATATTATCAACTACAGCAACACA
This sequence comes from Thaumatotibia leucotreta, assembly GCA_025490895.1. Lineage (NCBI taxonomy): Eukaryota > Metazoa > Arthropoda > Insecta > Lepidoptera > Tortricidae > Thaumatotibia > Thaumatotibia leucotreta. Next base: position 20,186 of record JALPQI010004540.1, read on the forward strand.
AAGGTGTTAAACACAGAATTAGAGCAAAGAAAAATACATGCTTATCATGAAACTGTAATGCCTGCTGCAAATGAAAATGACGATGATTTGTGGTCGAAGTATTCTTCACTTACCAAGTTGTTGAGGATTGTCGCGTACTGCCGAAGACTTCTAAAAAACAAAAGGGAAGGTCACGCACATTTGACAAAAATTGAGTTGGAGGAAGCTTTGATAATTATGGTAAAAAAGAGCCAACAAGAAGCTTACGGGGAAGATATTGAAGACATTAAAAAGGGAAAATTGAAAAGGAAAAATCAACTTACCTCCTTTACTCCGCAACTGGATGAATCCGGAATAATCCGCGTTGGTGGGCGGCTTCAAAGCGCTAATATAGGATACGATCAAAAGCATCCCATACTATTGCCTAAATCATCATGGTTGACGAAACTTATAGTTCGCGATGCACACGATAAAACTCTGCATGGGGGAATAGCGTTAATGATGAATTACATCCGGGCAAAGTTTTGTATACCGGGACTGAAAGATTTAGTAAAATTACACGTCCGGAAATGTATCCCTTGTGTTAGACACGCAGTCAACATAAGGACTCAATAATTGATTATTAATGGGACAGTTGCCCGCAGCCAGAGTGAATATGGCAAGAGCATTTGTGCGCAGTGGGGTCGACTATGCGGGGCCCATCAACATACGCGTTTCCAAAGGACGAGGAAACAAATCATATAAAGGATATATTTGCCTGTTTGTGTGCATGGCTACGAAAGCTGTGCATATCGAAGCAGTTAGCGAACTATCGACGGCCGGCTTCCTAGCCGCCTTCAAGAGGTTCGTGGCGAGGCGAGGTCACTGTAGCGACGTGTACAGTGACAACGGATCCAATTTCGTGGGTTCAGCGAAGGAGCTACAATATCTCTTTAATGCCGAAAGGACAAGCCTAGCTCCTGAGATTGCGGATTGGATGGCTTGTAACAAAACAGAGTGGCATTTCATACCACCCTATGCTCCCAATTTCGGCGGCCTGTGGGAAGCGGGAATTAAATCATGCAAATTCCACTTGAAACGTGTGATAGGAAATAGCACACTCACATTTGAAGAGATGATCACGGTCTTGTCACAAATTGAGGCCTGCCTCAACTCACGTCCGTTATGGAGGATCAGCAACGATGGGGAATCACTGCCCTTGACACCTGGCCATTTTTTGGTAGGAGAGCCACTCCTAGTAGCACCAGATCATTGCTATGGAAAGGAACTGATCTCACCACTGCGAAGATGGCAATTATGCCAACGTATGTTGCAGGATTTCTGGCGTCGCTGGTCCCACGAATATCTCAATCAATTTTTACAAAGGCACAAGTGGACTCAAAAAACGATTGAGCCCAAAATAGGCGATGTTGTGCTGGTTAAAGAGCCTGATTTACCGCCAGCTAGATGGCTTCTCGGCCAAGTGGTTGAGACACACCCTGGTTTGGACAATGTAACACGCGTAGTTACTCTCAGATGTAAAAATAACCTTATAAAAAGACCAACTTGTAGAATATGTATTTTACCACTAACTGAATAACTACCCAATGTTGTCATTGTTAAACTTTAGCTAAGATCGTTATGAACCCCATATGTTCCTCCCAAGTGTTTCAATTCACTTTACTTATTTATGTTTTTTTTAATACTTTTTATAATAATGCTTGTAAAAATATTAAAGAACTGTTGTTCTTGGTGGGCGGCATGTCGGAATGTAAACAATTTGACCCTTTAATATACAGTAACTACAGTCCATCTTAGTAACATAATTGAAGGGTTAAATGGTCATGTTACCCAAAAATCCCAATAGATGGCGCTGTACTGTGCATTACGATTTCTGTATCGCGCTAACGAAATGTCGACATGTTACCTATAAGTTCTGTGGCCAATTTGTGCCTAATATACGACTTTGTTTGTGACTGGAAGTTTCATTCATCAAAGAAAGGGCGCCCTTTTTGACCGTTATTAGGGGTACTATCAGGAGGATATGTATAAGACGCTGAGCTGGAAAGGGCGTGGCATCAACATTAATGGCGAGTACATCTCTCACTTGCGATTTGCTGATGATATCGTCATCGCGGCAGAAACGCTGCAGGACCTACAACAGATGCTGAACGACCTGGCTGACTCTTCTATACGCATCGGCCTACGGATGAACTTGGACAAAACCAAGGTTATGTTCAATGAACATGTACTACCGGAACCGATCGCAGTACACGGCACCATTCTCGAAGTTGTTCAAAGATATGTATACCTCGGCCAAACATTGCAGATGGGTAGAAACAACTTCGAGAATGAGGTGAATAGAAGAATTCAGCTAGGTTGGGCAGCATTAGGGAAGCTACGTCGAATCTTCACATCGTCGATCCCACAGTGTCTGAAGACAAAAGTCTTCAATCAGTGCGTCCTACCCGTCATGACGTACGGAGCCAAAACGTGGACACTGACGGTACGGCTGGTCCACAAGTTCAAGGTCGCTCAGCGAGCTATGGAAAGGGCTATGCTCGGCGTATCTCTGCGGGATCGAATCAGAAATGAGGTTATCCGGCAGAGAACCAAAGTGATCGACATAGCCCACCGTATTAGCAAGCTGAAGTGGCAGTGGGCTGGCCATATTAGCCGTAGAACCGACAACCGTTGGGGTAAACGAGTTCTTGAGTGGAGACCGCGTCTCGGCAAGCGTAGTGTAGGACGCCCTCAGGCAAGGTGGAGCGACGATTTGCGCGGGATGGCTGGCAGGAGCTGGATGCGAGCAGCCGAAGATCGAGAACGGTGGCGTGAAATTGGGGAGGCCTATGTCCAGCAGTGGACTGCGATAGGCTGATGATGATAAGATTGATGATGAGCAGCATCATCATAGTGGATAATTACCGCGATCACCAACCAGCTTGCCCAGCGCGGCAATTATGGGCATTACCTCCTAATGCGTCCAAACGCATAGCTAATAAATAGGCCTACGTCCAGCAGTGGACTGAGAGATGTTGATGATTAAAAGTGTGCTTCCTTACTGTTCTAAATATTCTGTATTGAACGGAATATATAATAAATAATATAATGTTAGGTACATCAATTTGCCACGACCATTTTTGTATGTTCCTGTAAATATTCCAATTAATATATTATACGTACTTACGAAAATGCAGCATATTCGTAAGTAATATATTACTATAATATTATTACCAGCCCGACTCAGGACTATCAATATTACTTCGCAATTTCGGGATCGGATTCCAATTACACCTAACCGGATTGAGCTAAGCGGAGTTTTGCGAGTTAAAGACAAACAGACAACTATGCAGACGGCCTGAGATCCATTTAATTAATACAAATTCGCTGGGAAGTGCAGTTTCACTCGAACACATTAAGGGATTTTAGTAGAGCTTTGTATAAATGCCATTCGCACAAATTTTCAAATAGATAGAGCTATAGATCAAGATAATCCGACGATCTTCCAAGCCCCAAACTTAGAAAACCATATAATACTGTAATACTACGAGACATTGTATTACAAATTGTAACTAGTAACTAATTGTATACCTTAAAGCAAAGAGTCCCTTTATTTTAATATATGTATGCTAGGAAAAATATTTTCTCAAACTTGCTACGGAATGTTGATGTTACTTACTTTAAATTAAACCCGGAAATACTACGTATCCGGTGTCATGAGCTAAGATGATATGTAAAGAGATTTCATGTATTTATTTCACACCTAGGACTGCAAACAAACCGTCTTTTGTTTTGAAACGTCAAATTGTGACACTAGGTCGTGACATTCAGTCACAGAAAAAAAAATAACCTTAGAACTAATGTCTATACCACCAGGTAAAAGGATACCTCAAACAGATTAAAAAAAAGTAAGGCGCGAATGTATTTTTTTTAAAGTTTTACGATATTGTACTGTTAGTTTATTTACAAATGAAATAGTATGGTTCGGCGAAATCAGTTCGTTTTATTTTATGGCAAGTTTGAGAAAAGCACTATACAAATCTCGGCGAGAAACAGGGTTACAGGCCGCGTATCCCTATCTGGCCTCAGTTCCTTCGGCCAGATATATCTACTTGGCCTGTAACCCTTCGTTTCCCGCCCTCTATAGTAATGTACTATTTCTCAAACTTCCTACGGAATGTTGATATTACTTACTTTAAATTAAACCCGAAAATACTATGTATCCGGTGTCATATGCTAAGATGATATATGTAAAGAGATTTCATGTATTTATTTCACACCTAGGAATGCAAAAAAACTGTCTTTTGTTTTGAAACGTCGAATTGTGACACTAGATCCTGACATTCAGCCACAGAAAAAAAAAACCTAAGAACTAATGTCTATACCACCAGGTAAAATGATACCTCAAACAGATTTAAAAAAGGTTAGACGCGAATGTTTTTTTTATTGTTTTACGATACTGTACTATTGGTTTAAATACCAATTAAATAGTATGGTTCGACGAAATCAGTTCGTTTTATTTCATGGCAAGTTTCAGAAAAACACTGTTCAAATCTCGGCGAGAAACAGGGTTACAGGCCGCATATCCCTATCTGGCCTCAGTTCCTTCGGCCAGATATATCTACTTGGCCTGTAACCCTTCGTTTCCCGTCCTCTATAGTAATGTACTATTACAGTCAGATCCGATAAAACTACCATTTACGGGAGACCAGGAGCTTTGTTAAAAAATTTTTTTTTCTCTTCAGTGACTGAATTTTAATGGAATTGTCATGAACATAGTAAATTTTACGATAGTTGTTATAACTTATAACACAAACTGGACATAAATTAAATAATAGTACCAATACCAAGCATTCGTATTATAAATGTCAGAACAAAATATGTATTTTACATATACCTACTTTAGGTATATAACATAATAGGCAATGGGTATACGGGCCATTTTTGTCGAAGTTGTCCCCCCACTTTTATTTTGTATTGGCAATTTTTTTATTTACACTTAGAATCGCGAGCTCTTTCGATCCTGATAGGATTTTTTCAGATTTCGTATGGCGGTAACGGATATTATGCTGAGTAGAAATTGTTTAAAAATACTTATTTTACAAAGAAAATCGGGGGAGACAACTTTGAAAAAAATAGGCCATACTCGTGTTGTGACAACAATCCCGCAATTCCGCCACGCCCACCAAACTACTGAAGTAGAAAATGACAGTTTGTCGCTTAGAGATGCGTTATCGCATGGTTATAATTTATTATGTTGTAAATAAAAATAATAATGAATAATATTATTATTTTCAGTCTACAATGCCCACTAATGAAGGCAACATAAATAAAGGTCCTTACATAAGGTACTTTTTTCCTATCACTTAAATTGATTTTAAACTATTTTTTTTAAAGAATTATAAGCAGAATAATTATTCAGCCCGTAATTAAGTCGCAATCTAGATTATGGGAAATGATTTTTCATTTTCGAGAGAACTCCTTATTTATTTCCTTAACTAGCTACTAGATTAAATTTTGTTTAGTCATTCCATTTCGTAACTCGATTAAAATACAAAACTACTTGATGAAAATGTTGGTTACAAAATGGAGTGCCGGTAAGTTGGTTGTATTGATTGCTATGTATTCTTTCTCTTGGAAATTCTCTATAGATTTTTCAATTTTACACATGGTATCGTTCAACATGCAAGATAGGATAAATGCTTTAGTTAGTGACCGCAAACATTCCCATATCGCAATCAGCTACATTTTGTTTGATTTGCAACACCTCGTTAACGGGTATTGTCCGCCATTTTGAAACGGGTGTGATGATATATTTAATTCATGAATCCTCGCTTTGATAATCTCCATGTGAAATTGCCATTGCGCGTAATCTCGAACTGAATTTTAATTTTAATAAGCCCTTATTTATTTCACATTTTCAATCCAAAAGTAAGTGCATTGTAATAGCTATTAAAAAGTAGCAAAAATGTTTTATTTTAAGCTGGTTAAAAATTCTCCAAATCCTGAAAAGGTATAAAATTGTAGCTATGCGTCCCTGTTATATAACAAACGAACTGGTTAATATTATTTACTCAGATTTGGCTCATAGTAAATAATACTTTAACAATTGTAAGATTTCTCAACATTATCAGTAGTATCACTCAAAACAACTTATATTTCGTTAAAGTATTTCTTACTATATTCATTTCAATGTTGTTAAGCTTAACCATCTTTCGATATCATAATGAGACAGCCATTTGTTTTCCTTTTTTTTTTCTTGAGTTCGATCTCCGAGTATAATAATTTCCTGGATTTTTAAGACAACTGCTATCAGACAATTATGTGTCATATATTTTTCCATTTTTTAATGTTACTCTCAATTTGTAATATTATATATAAAATATCTAACAACCTTTTTTTGTTTGTGCAAGAATCATCAAAAAGCCAGGAAAGGAATCACTTTTGAATTCCAAACGCGTAGAATTAAAACAAAATAAAACACTTCCCAATGGAATTAACAACTCGTTGATAAACCGTTAACCGTTGCAGTGCTTACGTGATGCAGCTGCTAATATCGTTATATCGTTATGTCGTTATATCGTTATTTTGTTACGCCTGTATTCGGCTCACGTCGCTTGCTCAAAAAGCGAGCACAGCTCCAATTATAATTTGTACGTCGAATGAGTCCGGTTTATTCAAATTGAATGTGTTAGCGGTAATTGATTAAGTGAAATTGTGGTTAAAAACCTTGATTTAATAAGGTTTTCGATTTTATTCATTCTTTTGAATTTGTTCCGTATTTATATAATTAAACTAACTTGAGTAGCTTAAAAAGAATAATTTTACTAATCGGAAATTAAATTTAAGACATTTCTAAATATTTTTATTTTATTATACCTAGCTACTTTGTTTATTTTATAGAGTTTGAAGTTCGCCTGTCAATTCTCACGCAGCTTAACCCAGCTTTAACTTAAAGCCAGTATTATGATAATACGGATTTCAGACTAGTGTAATGCACACCCCGCGTATTTGTTTGTTAGTTTAAAAATCGGAGCACGTGGGGTGCTAGCAGGCGCGCAAAAAAGAGTAATTTTTAAAGTATAGTTTGACAACAAAGTCGAAGAATTATTTCAGTAGGTACCCACAATATCAGAGACAATTTTACACAAATCTCGGATCCAGCTTCAAACTAAGAGCTTGTATTAACGTCAAATATTGTGTTTACATTTTAGTACGTACATCTGAGGTACAGCAGACTTACTTTCTATCTCGCTCGCTTGCACCAATACCTACGCGAGTATACTCCATTTCAACTACCATGGCCGGATGCCACACAAAACTTTGAAGTGGCATCGGGCCCTGGTATTTGAAATGGAGTATACAGGTGTAGTGAATAATCTTTTTGAGTGAGAATTTGTGTTTCTGTTAATTAGCTTCGGTTTTAATGCAATGTATACCGAAATTAATTGAGACGGCAATATGAATTCGGACATTTCCTTAAAAAATCAAAGGAAAAGGTTTATGCATTTTTTCAATAAAATTACGCCTCTATGAGTGGAATGGGCAGAAAGTAAATCTGCATCAAACAACTCTTGGTAAGCACAAAGGAATTAAAACCAGCATTCAATAAATTAATTCTTATTATTTTATTGAATTATATTAGGTAAAGTAACTTTAAGCAACAACTATAAGCTTTTTAACAATGTCGCCTACAGCGCCACATGTATGTAGCAAAATAAAGCGACATCCAAAAACGAAAATTCACAGGAATCTGGAACTCAATCGTCCCACACAAACAGTTGATGTAAACAGGGCGACTGGAACTTAGATTGCGTGCACATGATGACAGCAGCATTGTGACTCGGAATTAACAGACGTCTTGTTCTAGTTATGCATATAAATAGGTATCCCAAGCCGCGAGAGGGTTAAACATTTGTAAATCTATTTCATGGATAATGATGGTAATACATCAGTTCTTAGTGCAATAATAGCCATTTTTTCAATAAGTATCAGTTTCATCTGATGAAGAATAAGGTGAGATATATTTCAATAAGGTGTAATTTATGTTTTAGCACTTTGTAAATGTATTAGTCCGCGTTGTGCAGCCTCGTTTTAACTGGGACCATTTTTCCGAACTAAAAAGGTTCTCTTATCAATTTTCTATATCGAGAGATGAGCTCCCATAACGATGGCAATACGGGGCTCTATTTCCTCCCCTCACACCTTGAGTTAAGTTCTACGCGACAGGCGTAGGCGGTAGGAAAATTGGATCGTAGGCACGTAAATATAATATTTAGATACAATTTATTACAATTATTTATTTTTATTTACAGCAAGTCTCAAAAAGTTTGTACATTTAGATCACATATTCGATATTGATCAAAATCGGTAGGCTGGTCGATTGGTGGTAGGGATAGATGCGGAGCAGAGCAAGATCCATCACATTTCGCAAAACGTCCCAGAAAATGTTGCATGGAAGTTTCCTTTTTTGTTACCAGATACCTATACATTTTTGGTAACAAAAAAGGAAATGTTTCATACAAACATTTAGTGACATATTGGGAAATATGGTGGATTTGACTCAGCATCATTGTCTTTATCAGCCTACCATTTATTGTCAATATCAAAGACATTATCCAAACGTAGGGTAAGCAAGCCAAACGCGGGTAAGCTAACAACGAACGCAAAAAAATCTATGATTTATTGAACTTGAGTTTAAAACTTATTTTTTGTAGTTTCTCCGTCAATTTTAAATACAATAACAGAAAAGCAGATGGTCTACTAAAACCCACTTTGTCCAGACATAGGCCTAAAGCGGGTTGGTGCTTTGGGCAAAACGGGTAGGAAAGGGGTAAAGCGGGTAATTTAATAAAAAAACTTATTATAGTTATTTGTAAATCAAATATTTAATAACAAAATTCTTGCATAAGCAATTTAATATAAAATCGCCACTAAACGGAACATTGTAGTGACACACAGAGGAACTGAGTGCCTCAAACTGGATGTACTTCAATTATTGAATCTTTGAAATTTACACAGAAATGTTTTACATGTTTTTATTATGCTTTAAGTAGTATAGTTATTATTATAATCACAAAATCTGTCTTAAGACTCCTTACAGTCAATATAAATGTAGCAACAATAAATGTAAACGATTGATTAAGCTTTAAGTTATAAACAGCAGGTTTTTTCCTTACCCACGTTGTCCTACCCGCTTTGCCTAAAACGACTTATTAAAGTTAACAAAACATAACCTTGAAACACTAACAGATGCTTGAAAGCATTTGATCATATTTAAACGTTAAATCTATACAGAATCTCACAATAAAATTGTTAACTAGAAATCTGCAAAGGTATTGGACTAATCAAACAACAATTACCTTGATTTATTTTAAAAAAACACTACAAAACTTGTATTGCATCCAGCCACGTGTCCTCGGCATCTCACGGATCGCTCAATACTAGTTGAAACTCGTCGGCGGCCGCGCTCGTGCGGCGCATGCACACATTTACAATACTGTTTTATACAACGACGTGTAAGCGTCTACCCGCTTTAGGCGGCCTGTCCGCTTTTGGCCTGTATAGTGTATACTCTACCAACTTTTTTAGAGAAATGAATGTATCATGAATAATCAAACAGATTTTTTTTATTTGAATACCATGAAATACTTTTTTGTGAAGTATCCTATGGTCACATCAAACTTATTATGAGTACTATGTAGATACTCCCCAAAGTTGAATCAACCAGAAATAGGTTTAGGTTTTCAGGAAATATAGGTTTAAGTAGTTTATCTACCCAAATATTATAAACAGTCCATGATGCGTTCAAAAACCGCACATTATGACCACCATTGCTGCCAGAGAATTTTTAATTGCCGCCAATACCGCCATTACTTTGTTTTGTTGGAAAAAAGATTTAAATTATGGAATTATAATAATTGCGCTATACAAACTGTAAATAATTATTATTGTTCCAAATAAATTTCTGCATTTTCGCATTTCTTTTCCGTTTTATTTTAATAATAATTACTTGTAGCGGCCAAGCAAAATCCTGCAATGCCGGTCATAATTTGCGGTTACTGAACGCATCATGGAAGCTTATGATATGTGGGTAGATAAAGTAATGTATGCGACTGTACATAATTAGGGATTATAACACTCGCGTGATGCTATTATGAAACTCGCCTTCGGCTCGTTTCATAAACTCACACTCGGATTTTGATGCCCTTCATTATGTACAGTCACATAAACTACTCTAAGGAAGATAACATAATAATCATGGTGCGTTTACTGTTTTCTGGTTTCTACAGTTTGACTTTGAGTTTGACTTTGGTTTCTACAGATTAAAGCAAAACTGCCTACATCGTGATGTGGTAGAGACCCAATAAATTCGTTTGATTTTCACTGATTCAGCTCTTTATGCACTTTTCTGTTCCTTCAGTGTTTTAATGGAGATTTCTTAGGAACTCTCCACTTTTGTTAGGTCCAGTTCGTCATAGTATTTGTATAGCGAACTTGGTCTAAAAAATATGTTTTCACATATTTTGTCGTTGATCTGATCATCAACACGCTCGCTCCTTCAACATACGGCTCACCGTAAGACGGTCATTTGGCCGTAATAATCGCCGTGTGGACTTGAAAGAAACTCGCCCCCATTATCTGTCGTAATTGGACGGCTCAAAAAGATGTTCACATCTGAACCGCTTTATTCTCAGGCTCGGCTGACTGAGAACAGACGCACGCTCAATTATGGCGCGTTCGTAACAGATTACTGGTATTGTTCAGATACAAAAATATCTATTTACAGATTTTACGGTGTTTTTGTTTGAGATTTCATTTCATTTACGACATTCTCGGTAAGTATCTGAGTTTCCCGACTGATTTATTAAGAAATTTTGCGAACAATTCATATAATTTCTAAATTGATTACTACGACTACTCAGGAAAAATAAAAGCAGTTAAATGGCACATCGTTTGTGTATCGATATAAAGTATAGCCAGCATTATTACTAAATAATCTAACACAAATAATTCCTGTTTAACCATATCCTGTTGCAATAATTATGCAACGTAAAGCAAACATATTGGCTCTTCTGGTTAAACTGTGAATTAATATAGATATAATTTCAGTAAAAACTGATACAACCGCAATGTACCACTACCGGATCAAATTGACTAAGTGAATTGATTCTATCAATCTTATCATACCGTTACTATGTATATGTATGATACTATTCTGGTATCGATTCATGTATCCATTTTTTCTCTGACACAATATTTTATCAAATTTTATTTATTTCCGTCTTCATTGACTCACAATTTACTCGGAAACTATTCCCCAAATCAGCTTAGCGAGCTAATCAGTCCCTCCGACAAGTTTATTCACGCGCGATAACTGGTCACCCCGACCCCGCCCCAGGGACAATCCCCCGATAACGGGGTAAGAATTGAAATAAAGGGCCTATTGTGACCTTTTCTGACTTTTGAATGGGTGTTTTAATGCCCTGTTAGTATAGTGCCAACTAGATGAGATTTATATGATTTTTCTGTAAAACACACGAGATAAAAATTGGTTTAAATGTAAGAAAATATGTCACTTACATAATGTCCTATTTGCTACTAGGGAGACCTATATTATACAGGTCTTATACAATCCAAATAATAAATGTTTTTTTTTAATATACAGCTCTAATAAAAATAATCTAGCTATGGAGTTGACCTGTCCATTTTATATACCTACCTTTGTACAATTGATTGTTCTTGTTAATTACATTTCATTCGCAGGTTTTGCATTAACTTATAGCTTGAAATGTCATTTACATTATAGTAATAATAAAGCATAGTTCAGCGGAGACGAAAGGCGGGGATTGAATCCACAACTTCAGATTTCGTGGCTACTGCTCTTACTATTATTTAATTCTGAGCCTTAAATTTTCATAAATTGAATTTTAGTTCAATTTAATTAGACACTGAGTTGTATTACACAACTTGCCGCATCTACATAATAATGTATGTCATGTCGTTTGTATTGCAAAGCAGGCAATCGTGGAGTTGAAGAATAGTGGCGGATTAAAGTTAGCGTCGCCGCGGGCGCCTACTGATTGTGGTAACTTCTTGATTGCAGCTGCCATGCCAAGTTTCATTGATGTCACATAGTGAGTAATATTTTAAGGAATATGGGGTGAATTAAATACCCCTGCGTACGAAACACGAGGTTCCAGATTCGAATCCCAGCGAGGACGTTTTATTTCTGTATTTATCAGAAATATTTACTCCTTGGTCGCGGTTTTCTGTGTACATATTTAAGTATTTATGTACACCCATGTAGGTCCCCACATCCCGAGGTTTCATGGAGCCTGGGAGTAGGTTGACTTGTGTAAGGGTGGTCCAGGATATTTGTAAAGAGTCAGATTTTGAACGCTACCGTAGGAATTAAGGTATCTGCAAAAATACAGTTGCTTGACATACTTTACTTCCAATTTTAATGAGGTAGCTTAGTACTACCTACTAGATGTTGTAGCTTTCAACCCTGAGCTCGCAAATTCTGTATAGGTACGTGTATTTCTGACTCTGGTGGCAAATAAAATTTCAAAATTCCAGTATCACCATGCGATCGATGTCTGACAAATAATTCAGTGAAAACTTGAAGACAGCAAGCTTATGTTAATTTGAGCTGCTTCAGAATTCAAATCCGGTAGACCGTCCCATCGGCTGCGAATGTAGTATAGCTAAGATTTAGAATTTGTAATGCTAAGTAAGTTGTGTTGGTTCTGCTTGAGAAATTTGATAGTCTAAGGGAAAGTCCAGATGTCAAAAGATGACGATAAAGTGTAAGGCTTAAGCTTCCGAGTTAATGCAATGCGCGCGTCTTTCGCTCCTTTTAGAAATCCGTCGGCGATGTAGCGTCACAGCGGCGGATATCAATCGGAGTGATTGATAAAATTTTCTCCTAGAACAAGGCTTAACCTTGCCCTAGTTAAGGTTCTGAGAATGTTTCTTTGCATTGTTTTTCAAACATTTATTGCTAAGGTAAAATTCTACGGCGTTTGATGGGTTGATACAGTGGCAGGTGTGTAACTGTGTCGACATTTTAAAATATTGCGTAGGTAATAACCCGTATTACAAAAGGGAATGTTCTCAACGAAAACTTGCACGAGAATGTTCTCATGAATATGTCTAGTAATTTTAGGCCATTTCGAGAATGTTCTGGACCTTGCACATTGCTAGGCGAGACTAATTTAACTCACTTGGAATATTTTTTTTTAGAACTTTGTTGGTTCATTTTTATTGAAATCAGATCCATTTATAATGTATTGAGTAGGTTTTACTTTTAATATAGTTACTGCTTATTAACGCTATTCAAACTGATAAACATTGATTTACTTTGTATTGATTTAATATATAACTTTTTTCTTCGATGGCTGATTATTAAATAATATATAAATATTTTTAGAATTATAACTAACGTGAGACTCAAACATATTTAAATATTTATCAAACGGGTTACTCATGTGATTTAACCCACGTCGTGTTTTGGTCGCAGGTACTCCATAGTGAGGATCCTCTAAATGGATCGAAACATGTCGAGCAATTATCGACTTTAAATTAGTGAGTAACTCGTTTGATAAATATTTAAATACGTAAACATCTATGATCTATTTTAACAAATAATTACACGTTAGTAATAAATTTATTTAATTACGTAGGTATTTCATTATTATACGTAGTTAACGTCTAATAATGAAACACCTAGGTACGTTATTAAATTTTCAACTGAAATATAATTATGTTCAACTAAACACGTCGTTAGGTGCGAGTATCTTATCTACATTAACATAGTAAGTACCTAAATAATCTGCGCTAAATATTTGCTTAAGACATTTGTATCGATATCGTAAACATCAAAATGCGGTTCAAGGAATACCTATGGACGTACCATAAATTTCAAAAGCACTTTGTTTTTATTAACATTTGGAGTGTTTTAACAAGAATTAAACCCCGTCTGATATTAGAAAGGGATGGGGTGCGACGCTAAGTTACCCCTTTGTGTATTTATCGACACTCGAGGTCTTAACTTGTGGAGGCGATGACTTTAATTTTGGACGCTATCTAACCCGACCCCTTCGCTATTTTAGCGAGTTTAAGGTTTGCCGTGAATTCAATGTATTAAGGCATCGTAATTAAACTGAACCTCTTTTAAATACACTAAATTAATGGATATACTTGGATGTAACTCTAAATTAAACTCTGCCACCATATACAGGGTGATACACTGCAAGCCACTGAAACCTTGAAATGGGTGATATAATAGTAGGTAATACGTTGCATAAACAAGAACATTAAACGCGAGCTCAATGAATGCCCCCAAAAATGTTTGCGGTACTATTGCCTCTCGGTGGGCAAAAGACATAGCATCGCACATTTTCATAACATCGCACATATTTCCGCGCAATACAAATAATATGTATAATTGACAAATTCAAATAGAATATAGCCAATCAAAACTATTATGAAGCAATCAATACCATTTTTAAATAGCGGGTTAATATTTTCTTCAGTTACCGCGAGGATTACTCATGAAATAAAACTATAAGCTATTGCTGTTTTCATAGCGGGTTAAGTTTACATAATTATATAGGTTACTTGTCAACAAAATTGAAGTACAGTTTTTCAAGTTAAAATCTATCAATTAGTTTGAGAATGTAACGAAATACATAACTTGTATTATTTTGATTATGTTATTGATCAGAAAGTAACGCTATTATGAACTAAAATATTTCGAAAGAGAAACTTAAAAATATCTTGGTGTGGGACCGTTTTCGTTGACGTAACTAAAGACCGAAGAGCTGGCGATTTCCTCGCACTACGCTTCAGAATTGCGATACACCAAGGAAATTCCGTTCACATTATTGATCATTGTTTGCTTCTGATTGAGGTGTACCTAAGCATTGTAAGCACTGGGAAAAAATATTTGTTGGTACGTCTAAAGTTTTACGCATTATTAATTTCTCAATTTTAATGTTTTTTTTTGTACTCAAAATCGTGGTGAAAATTAAATTTAAATGATTAAAAGTGTATAAATTTCGTTCGTAATTAATGAAAGGATCATTTAATTTGAATGCTTGGAAATGTGCTGAAAATTATATCGCACGTCATTACGTAGCTTCCATCAAATTTGCTCTGATAGCTCAAATTATTCTAAAATCATTTTCCTAACAATAGGGTTGCACCTAATCAATTATTGGTGGAATTGAAGGCAAATGGAAATTTAAATGCCTGCTTCCGTACGCGTGGCGGACAATGCGCGGTGAGAACCCTAATTGTAGACTTTTAGTTTTTTGTCGAGTGTCAAATTGGCCATTGTCGACGCGCAATGACGTGGACGCTCTCCTTTTCGTTTTTACTGCAGTGAGTGGAAAATTGTCGCATGCTCTGGACTATTGAAAGTCAGTTTTTACTATGGAAGTTGAATGGCTCGGTCTATTCTAAAACGCGGCGGTAATAGAAAGACAGATAGTAATTGATGTTTAAATGTTTTTTGATGATAAATTAAATTGTGATAGTTCGTATTAATGACGAATGTCGTTGTCAAGTAACAACAATTGGAACGTTGTGTATTTTTAACAGTATCTTCTTGTTTGCAATATAGCTATTGTAATGTAAGTAAAGTATTATTATTCGAATAATAATAGAATCTATTTATTTTTTATACCATGATTGACAGATTCGTTCAAACTAATACGGCTTATCCCGGTATCGGTAATCGAATCTTTGGTTAGGGGATAGTTAATGTTCCCATACACGATAATTATCGCCTAGATCACGAATATACCCCATGGCTAGAGGGATAAAAATATGATACCTTCACAGTGTGCATTAAAACTTGCTGCTTCTAAGCACATTTAAGCATATTACCTAAGGACTCTTTAACGTACTTAAAGGTTATAATTAGAATTCATTTAAGCGAGAGCAACAACACTCGCCGTAAAATTGGTATTAAAAACAGTAGACAAACTACTAATATTAACATGGGTACATAGCAATGTTCTCTCCAATGGTTGAAGTAGATCCATTCATTATTAATAATATAAAAAATCTTTCTTCCATTTAAGGTCAAAAAAAGAATACCTACCCTTTTTTTGGGTTTTCTGCGTTTTCGCTGAAAATTGTATTGCCAAATTTCACTAATTCCCAACCAATTTTTTGCAGAAGTGTCATTTGGCCGAATTTTATTTCCCAACTTTACATAATCCAACCTAACCTAACACAAACTAGTGGGTAATTTTCTTTTCCCAACTGTGGGGTTGGGAAATGAAAAGGTTGAAAAATAATTAATTGCCAAATATTATTCGGCCGACACTTGTGACACTTCTGCGTAAAGTTGGTTGGGAAGTGAATTTTCGGCGAAAAGGCAGGATACCTTTCCATGTTAATGAAGTTTCGGATTGTATACACTAATGTACACCAGTATCCTCTCGGTTACCTACTCAAAGGTTAGCTGGAAGAGATCCCTTAAAGGGATAAGTTCGCCTTTGTACAATTTCACTGTATAGGTTTTGTTTGTTATTTTTATGTTTTCTGCAATAACGTGTTTACTACTACTACTACTGATGTAATAGAAACACAGGGTTACAGTTTATCTTCTATAAATAATAATAGTAGATTATACACCAAGGGAATAAAGCACTGTTTTATGTCACGGGCGCGACATTGAATCCTGAACGTAACGAAGGACTGCCAGTATTACTCCCGAGCGCAGCGAGGGAGTTATAGATTTAATTCCCGAGCGAAGCGAGGGAATTAAGACTGAGTCCTGAGTACAGTGAGGGATTCAAGCGCCAAGACAAAAACAGTTTTATTCCCGAGGTATATACTCTACTTTTCTCACCATATGCGAGACAATAAAATCCGGCTTAGTAATACTTCATCATCATCATCATACCAGGCGAAAGACGTCAACTGATGACCTGGTGAAGGTGGCAGGGGTCTGTTGGATGCGGGTGGCGGATACTGCAACTTGTCGCAACTCGTTTCTGCCGGCATAGCCTACTTAATTTAACAAATGAACATCGTGTGAATTTAGTTGGCTGCGGTGCCCGGTTTTTGATAATCGAGTGCACGGCTCGGCGCGCGCCGCCGCTCGCAGCTTCGCGGCGCGCGCCGAGCCGTGCACTCGATGTTCGGTCGATGCTTACACATTTTGCTTAACCAAATTAGGCTTTATCGTCATAGCAATAAAGTGTAATTACATTATCGCCCGGCGGGTAATAATGAAATTTCATACAATATTATAACCCGGTTTTTGCCAAGGGCTATAATGTCTTGCTTTTCGTGAGGTTTATGGGACATTTAATCCGGCTTTGACGAGCATGAGGTGTGAAAACAATAATAATAGTAGAGTTTCTTATGGGTAGTTTTGTAAATTTAACACCTAATTTTGACGGAAGTAGATAATATATATCAACCGAAATCGAAATCGCCGACTTCGAACGCTTTGAAGGGAAACGTCGGGATGTAATAAATATACGCGATATAAACCGTTTCCATTGTTTTATATCATGAATAACTGTCGCGGTAACCGAAGACAATATTTTAAAAGCAATTTCCATTCTGCATCATGACACATAGATTAAAACGCAATGAAAGAGGAAACCCGAGAAACAAAAATCTTTTGTAGATTACATAAATCATTTCAGTAGAAAGTTTACCTACACTGGGTAGAGTGGGTAGGTATCCCTGTCCTCTAGCGAGCCGGTGTTCGCAAAAAGTTTGACGGCTCGTTACGTCACATACGCCGTCACTAA
Organism: Thaumatotibia leucotreta; assembly: GCA_025490895.1. Lineage (NCBI taxonomy): Eukaryota > Metazoa > Arthropoda > Insecta > Lepidoptera > Tortricidae > Thaumatotibia > Thaumatotibia leucotreta. The sequence goes on from JALPQI010004540.1 coordinate 37,933, forward strand.
TTGGCTGACGAATAAGCTCGGTCCTTTTTTATTATTTGTTGAAAGGTAAAATTGGCTCGACTGATTTTGTTATATGATTAGTTTTATCTTGCAAATGCTAAAAGTAAATAATGATAGGATTTAAGAGCACACGAGGAGCTTATTCAAAGTCGCCCGTGGAAACCTCTTTAATTTTTAGAGATCCGTAGCCAAAATGGCAAAAACGGAACCCTTATAGATTCGTCATGTCCGTCTGTCCGTCTGTCACAGCCGATTTACTCGGAAGCTATAAATGCTACAGTAACGAAATTTGGTAAAGATATGTGTTGTATGAACCGCTACAAGATTATGATACTAAAATGTAAAAAAAAACCATTGGGGTGGGGGCTCTCCATACATGTAACTAAGGGATAGAAAAAATTTATTTGTTGTATATAAGCGTGTGGGGTATTAATAGAAAGGTCTTTGAAAATGATATGAAGTCCTATAAATCTCATTTTTATTTAAGCAAATCGTTTTCGAGATATCATCTCTCAAAGTCTGAAAAGTGTCCCCCCCCCCCCTCTATTTTTTAAACTACGCGATATAAAATTCTAAAAAAACATATGTTATGCACATTAATAAACTCTATCAACGATTTTTGGTTTGATTAAATTATCTCTTATAGTTTTGAGGTAGGTTGATTTAACTGTATTTTTTAATAATAAATTGATAATGGTACGGAACCCTCCGCGCGCGAGTCCGACTCCCACTTGGCCGGTTTTTGTTATCTTAGTTGCAACCTAAAATTATAATTTGAGTATAATTTGCTTAAATTTTTCGGCATAAACACATACTAATGTGTTATGTACGATTTCTACTGACTGTGCGTCTATAATCTTTACAAAATAAAATGAAATCTAAGTACAAGGTGCAATAACAAATAGTGGTGTTCCTTTTAATGAACCATTCAAGTTTGCAAAAAAAAGATGTTTTCTCTTACTTATTCCTGGTACGAATGAGATACTGCGATCACCTGCACCTGTTTGAAATGCAAAAGCGTTTGGCAGCAAAGCAAACCCACACATTTTACATGCCTTCACTTTTTCAGACTATTTCTATTGTGCCCTGTAGGTATATACATTACAAAACAACGATAAATCGCAAACAAGTCAATGTGAATTGAAAACAAATACGCTTACAAAACCTTTCTACGAGAACCGCTCTCCATAAAATTTGGAAACAAAAAGCCATCGTGTAAGGTTAAACGTTCAATTAATTTTGCAATTTGAACGCTAGCCACACCGCTTCTGACAGCAGAACAAATGTGACGTTGCCTGTCAAATTAGTGACGGGCTGCCATGTTGCTTTTTTGAATTTCGAACACATCGGCGCTGTTATTGAGCGTGCCCGCTCATTCGGACGCGATGCCCGGTGAAATGACAATAATTGATGTATATTAAAAAATGAATTCATTACAATATCCTTGTTTTGACCGGATTGTGTCGATTGATTTTTTCCAAAACAAAAGATAAAAGGCAAATGCAAAAAATGGCCTAAACCAATCAGTGCATTGTTGCTATTTTAGTCGTGGGCATAGATTTATTTGCAATATTCGTTAACTGAATACAAATAATCAATTTTGCACAAACCACATTTTTAGATATATCACACGTTTTCAATTACATCCATAATGCGAAATAGAAATGATCACTGGCCCATGTGTAATTTTATACACGAGTCAGTGAACATGCTCATGCATCGAGACGGTATTCACGTTATTAAAACAACTTTATTACGAAGTCCCTACTCGCACGGCTTGCAAATATGTTTGATGCAAAAAATGTAAGTTTGCTGCGGCGGGGAACTTTGCCTTCTTCAGCAACATCGCCATATATATTAACTGCCAAAGATTATGCACACAGACACTACAATCGGCAACACGAACTACTGATCACTGAAGCCAAATACTTTCGCAAACTGGACAAAAATACTTAGTTAATTTAAGTCTATGATTACTCAACATGTTTCGACCCATTAAGAGGATCCTCGACCGGAGCACCAGCAGCCAAAGCCCTACGAATACTGTCGGCCTGTGCCTTAACAGAACAGGTAGGTACTGATCAGTCTCGTAGTTATAATTCTAAAGTTACTTTTACTTTGTTTAGTATTGTGGATTATAATTATATAGGTAGTAGGTATATTATTTTTTACAATTACTATCGAGTTAGCTTCCCTGCCATAATATTGGTATATCATAAGATTCATAAGGCATGTATTATTGATACAGTTTATTTGTTAAGTGCGAATGCAATTATTAGTCTCAGAGTCGGGCAGATGCCAATCACACAAAAACGTCAATCAGGCAAACAAACATATTTTTATTTAAAGTAAGAACGAAATTCCGTTTCGGATTTAAAACGCATTACAAATTGAGATATAGGTACTTTCGCGACTACATTAATCTTTGCCAAATACCTTTTTAAAACCAGACGAGTTAAGAGGTGAGCTGGTTCGATGTTATTTAATTTCATGAGTGCCCGCTAGCGAATTATAATAAGCTAACTTACAAACAACTTTGATGAAATCTGATTTCGTGGATTGCTTTCTGCGTTTCTTTTTGAGTACTTACTAAAAATATGAGTTATAATTCAAAAGTCTTAACATACTAAATGTATGAGATCGCAGTGCACTGTAACTTTTATATTTGATCTGTGGTGCAATACAGTAAATAATAAATGTCGTTACAAATTATTGCTGTATTGATTTTTATAAATAACACGTTCTCATTGGTAAATTTTAAAGGCAGCAGAAGTTATATTTTAGTGTGGCTGAACACCATGATCCCGTACCACACAAACAAAAAAAAGTTACAAGCAGTCCGAGAAAATTATCTGGAATATTTTTCGAAACGTCGTATCTTACTATGAAATCCGTGTTAAGATACGACCTGCCTACGGAACCCTATACTGAGCATGGCCCGACATGCTCTTGGTCGGTTTTATTGTTACTCGTCACTACCCAGTATAGTTCTTCTTTAGACTTGTAACAACCCTTCAATCCAATGTATTCTGACTCATTATTGGGATTTGGTCACGTAGTTTTAATAAGTGTATGATTTTACTAAATGTTATCTACAAATCAACGACCGACTTTACGACCTTCTAACATAACGATATATTTTGTAAATTGGGATTACTCGTAAACTTCCAAATAACTTTTTTAATTTATAAAATATTGCAAAGAGAGGTGTGTTGTATTGCTACCTACCCAGGGTATGTTAGCGTCACGTTTTCAAATTACATGATCAATATATGTACGGTGTAAAAAATAGTGATGATGACTTTCAGGGTACAATTCTCAGTTCAGATTTATTAGTTTGATTCATTTAATAAAGAGTTCATTTAGGTAGAATAATTTATTTTATAATACGTGGCGCGAGAGCGTGACCCAGAGGCCGGAACCTTAAGGTTGACTGAATGCAAATTTATATTTTATTTATTATGTTTATTGTGGAATAAGATACGTGCCTTTATTCCATAACGGCTACATCAAAGTTAAAACTAGATAAAAAAAATTAAAAACTAGATCTAAAATCTACATAAACCTAAAAATTACTGAAAAACATTACAAAAAGAAGTTTAAATTTAATTAAATTTATAAATAAAAAACGGGCTCGAGCTCAGTGCCTTGCGGCAGGGTGCCAAGAAGGCTGGCGGCATTGCCGCGTTGGACGGCAATGCCAATACGTTGTGCAAGGTAACAACCAGCCCTCCTGTCACCCGTCGCCTCCACCAGGCGCTTTGAGAGCTCTTTGTAAATGCTGTGAGCACCACGTCCCCACGGCCCGAGGGTTTCCACCCCAAACGGCTCAAACATACAGCCAGAGTCGATAACTGCATATTTGCGCCGCTTGAGGTGTTCCGCCCCATCAGCGGCGGCACCAGCTCTGTTTGACGTTCCCGGAAGATGGGACGGCGCCAGGGTATCCACGCAGGTGGCATCCCAAACTAGCGGCCGTCCCAACTTCCAGGGTACGAGGGTCATCCCGTCCGGCCTTTTCCAGTCATCACGAGCTAAGCCTGCCGGCTCCAGAACTGCCGGCGCACCAGCCGTAACGAAAGCTCGCCGGAGAATGTCATTAAGACACGCGTGTCGTGAAAGGCGGCCGACACTCCTGGAGCAGGATAGGCCGTGGATGCCAAAACATGTCACGTTGGCACCACATTGACACCGATGTGGAGCTACACAAGGCATCCCCAAGCGCAGACACAAGGAAATTCTGAATGCATTAGATGACATTAGTGTGCCCAGGTTTTTTGAAGGAATGGCCTGCAACCATGAACCAGATTCCCATCTCGATGCAGCAAGGAGACGAGCACGCTCTGTTGTACTGGTAGACGTTTCGTACAGATTATCCCGTACCAGCAGACAGAGCGGCTCGTCCCATTGCCGCTGAGAATGGCGAGCAGTGGGCAGGTCGGCGTTAGGGCAGGCTGTTCTCCAGCTATCCATGGCCTCCGGTAGAAAAGTGACGGCCTGGTGATTATTGGGATCAGATTTTAGAATTTTGTGGAAGAGTTCTTTAACGTTATGCGCTGAGGAGAGGAAAGCCGGAAGAGCAACAGCGGAAGTTTGCCGTATCCCAATCCCACCGTGCCGGATGGGCAGGGAGGCTTGGGACCATTGACGGTTATCCAAAGTGATATTAAAGATGGACGAAATTGTAGCTTTAATTTCATTATCTAAGTTTTCCAAAAGATTGGGATATTTCCAAAAATGACTGCATCGCAGTACATATGTAAATTTAGGTACAAACAAACAAAATTTAATTACTGTGTAGGCCATGTGAGGGTTTATTGTGAGTAAGCGTTCCGAATATTTTTTAAAATGTTGAACCTGATTATTTATATAATTTGGAAAGGCGTCATCTAGGATTGGTGACCCTAGCAGGTAGAGTGTGCTTTCGTCCAAAACTTTGATACCAGGAGCTAAGGTGCTGAATTTTGATATGGCTGCTTCTTTATCTATACATAGATCGGAAAAATAGATTTCGCACTTAGAATAATTTAGACTAAGGCCGATTTCGGAAAACTTCTCTATAAGTATTCGCATGTCTTCGAATACCTCGTCGATGGTGCCTCCCAGGGTACCATCGTCGAGGTACCATGCGTTAAATTTAGAATTTAGGCTTTCCAGAATGGGGTGGATGGCAAGGCTGAAAAGTGCAGGGCCCAAAGGGTCACCTTGCTGACAGCCTACTGAGGAATATAAAAGGTTATTTTTGTAAAGTAATTTAGAATTTGTACTATAACATTGCCAAATAAAATTATACAGCTCAGGGGCCTTATCTTTGACCTGGGTAAGTAAAGCGCCTCGGTCGACAGAGTTAAAAGCATTACGTACATCGACTTTCAAAACCACGGGGCCTTCCTTCTTAGTGACAAAAGAACGTAATGCGTGAACCGCTGCTTCACACCCACATCTGGAACCGAAACCTAATTGTACCGGTTGAAAGTATGTTCTCAGTTTATCTGATACCGCCTTGCAGCATGATTTGGCTGTCAAACGGCGATAGGTAGTACCAACTGCAATTGGTCTGATACCACCGTCTTTTTTGATCAGGGCACATAAATTGGCTCCATACAAGACGTTGGTAACTTCTGTGTTAACCTTACCCTGTAGCATAAAATTTACTAGACAAGTTAAGTCATTAAGAAGGGTTTCTCCTGCTTCACCGCTGGTGTGGCCAAGCAGGTCTTTTAGGTGCTGTGGAGTCAGGCCGTCTAGGCCTCCAGCGGAGCCGCTTGGAAAGGAGCAAATCGATAATCGGTATCATTTAGGTTATGTAGGTACTCATGAAAATTTTAAAACCCAAAAAATCTTTCATTTTTCTAACTGAGAATACAATAATATGATATGCTTTTTAATGGATCACATTTAAATAATTTTCGTTACGACATTCATATTACAAGTCTTTCTTTGCGGATGCACGTTCTGTTGGTACAGTTCGTTGAATAGCATTTTCTTCGAAAATTTCCTTCGGTTCACATACTTCGTAACTCTTCTTCGTCTAAGATTCGATTTACCTGGACTTGCCGGAGGCTGACAGGTAATGTGCAATTTTGTACCTGGTCTATTTCTGAATATTCAAGTTTTGGCTAAAATGTTTGAAGTTAAAGAAAACTATTTAACTACTTCAAGTTTCAAGTATTGTCAAATATTTTAGTTTTATAACTGATTATTTAATTTAAAGTGCTAATTATATTTTTTTTTGTGCTTATAATTTATGAATATTAAATAATTGACAAATAACTAGTGGCTTGAGTAAGGCCTTATACAGCTCGAAGGACTAGTGAAATTATAAAGCTCAATACATTCTTGGCAAAAAATAGACTAATTTCAAAGCAAGGCAAGTAGGAAATCAATTCCTTCAATTGTAATTAATAATGCTTTAATTGCCTTATTCCCTTCAGGGTAAATATACTTTTTCTACTCCCGTGCTTTTATTTGTCATTTACAGAGTCGTGACCACACCTTTAAGCCCCTACCTTACAGATGTCAAGATAAGTCTATAAACGTATTCGGGTACCTATATAGGTACGCAGTGCATTTTTAGGGTTCCGTAGCCAAAATGGCAAAAACGGAACCCTTATAGATTCGTCATGTCCGTCTGTCCGTCTGTCCGTCTGTCCGTCTGTCACAGCCTATTTACTCGGAAACTATAAATGCTACAGCAACGAAATTTGGTAAGGATATGTGTTGTATAAACCGCTACAGGATTATGATACTAAATTGTAAAAAAAACCATTGGGGTGGGGGCCCTCCATACATGTAACTGAGGGATAGAAAATTTTTTTTAGTTGTATATAAGCGTGTGGGGTATTAATAGAAAGGTCTTTGAAAATGATATGAAGGTTTATAAATCTCATTTTGATTTGAGCAAACCGTTTTTGAGATATCAACTCTCAAAGTCTGAAAATGTGTCCCCCCCCCCTCTATTTTTTAAACTAAGCGATATAAAATTCTAAAAAATATATATGTTATGCACATTAATAAACTCAATCAACGATTTTTGGTTTGATTAAATTATCTCCTATAGTTTTTGAGGTAGGTTGATTTAACTGTATTTTTTAATAATAAATTGATAATGGTACGGAACCCTTCGCGCGCGAGTTCGACTCGCACTTGGCCGGTTTTTGGATTTTAAGACACCTCGTGTATACAAGACTTAGTGAAATACATGGCTGCCAACCTAATTTTAAATTTCATTTCTGATGAATCGTAAACCATAGAGGAGCTTTCTGTTTTAATTTTTACGTATCCCGCCCGACCTAGATGATTAAAAAAAAATGTGTTTGACTAAGAATATTTCTCAAAACAATTTTATTTGAAAATAAGTGTGTGGTCTTAGAAAAACTATTGTATACAACGCTGTTTAACTGAGTCAACAAATGCACGTGGCGTCACTCACCTTTTTTGACCTCTCTTAAACAAGGGTTGCATAAAATGCTACCTATTACGAAACCAGCAATTACCATACCGACTGAGAAAAATGTAGAACAGCAGTAAAAATACAATTGTCATCGCCCCACCCCAAGTCTTCCCGTGATGGGTGTCGTTACAGGTAAAAGTCGACTAAGCGTTTTAAGTGTCACTGGCCAGCATTAAATTTGTTTATTATAAAAATATCATAGTCGATAAACCAGTGCAATCGCTAATCCGCTAGTCCAGCATTTCGATTATTGGCTTTGACCTCCGTCCATACGCGAAGTTAATAGAAGAGGCCTACGTCCAGCAGTGGCCTGATATAAGCTGATGATGTGAATTATGTATGTATGTATAAGCTTTATTGTACATTAGACAAGAAATGCAGGAAACACAAACGAAAACAATATGATACAACAAAGGCGAACTTATCCCTTTCAGGGATCTCTTCCAGTTAACCTTTGAGGAAATGAGAAATAAACAGAACGGTGAAAGACAAAAATGTACATTTACTAACTTAAATTTTGAAGTAAAATTTTGTATTCGCATTGTTGATATATAAAACCGATAATATCTACATAAACACTAAATAAAAATACATATAGTTAAATAATAAATAAATATAGAAACATATAATATATATCAAATAATAAATAAATATGTAAAAACACACAAAGGATCCACTATAGTTAAGGATTGGAATTGGAAAGCCACATCTTCTTCAGCCTCTCCTTGAATATTATTCATCCTTAAGAATAAATGTTCAAACCTGTCTACAAAGAACTGACTTCACGCAACTGCGATACATGTTCCAGTCATTCCAGCTTTGGTATATTTCTTATTATTTGGTATAGGTCGTATTTATTTACCGAGTATATGTGAGTCTGCGGTAAGTGTCAAATTATGATCCTAATAGGAGCAAGGTTGCATGGAAAATTGGACATATTTTATAGACATTTTTCTTAGTTCCTTGTAGTTGGCAATATTTTCAGCTATGAAGATAGTTCGGTTTATTATGGAGTTCTGTCTGTCGACTGTAGGTACACAATTACACATATGACTGAGAATAAAATAAATTTGTTGCATTTCGATAAAATGCAAAAAACACAACGCTATTACGGTAACAAAGCGAAAAACGATAGCATTGATTACATAATATTATTCACTCCACCACGTAATAACTTTTATATATATTTGATTGCAAAACTCGTTAAGAGTTTTTATAATAACTGACTGTAAAGTCATCATCAGATATATTGGAACGGCCAGGGTGCTCACAAACAACTGACCAGGCGTCTATTGCCATGGTCGTAAGGTGCATTTAGACCAAACGAGCGTTCGCTCATTAAATCCCCCACTCTACGAAATTCGATCGTTACACAAAACGTGATTCGTACCTACCACCTATAGATTGCATGTTCAGATATTTTTGAGCATCATCGTCGCACTGAAACATCCAATGGCGACTGTACCTGTAACAATGTTCATCACATCATTATTCTACATCAGTCTACTCTTCGACGTCTCCTATTAACTATGCTTGTGTACCCATTAGGAGGTAACCGTCTATTACCTAATTGCCACGCTCGGCAAGTGGGGTGGCGATCTTACTTACTTCATCAGCCTATCTCAGTCCACTGCTGGACCTAGGCCTCTCCTATTAACTATACTATGCGTATAGACGCATTATGAGGTAAATTCCCATAATCGCCACGCTGGGCAAACGGATTGACGATCGTAGTAATGTGTCCGCTATGATGACGCTGCTGCCCATCATCAATCTTGTATCAAAGGATGGTCATTGACACTTTAATCCCTTAGTCGGCTCTTACGACATCCGCGGGAAGAGTAGGGGGAGGTGACAAATGTATTCTTACTGCCGTCACCACACGGTCTGGTGGCGGCACGGGTGGCGATCCCAGTAGTGTATTCATTATGATGACGTTTTGCCCATCATCAATCTTCTACGACTACGTCAACGACTGGTCAACGCCATTTCAAGACCTTATTTTAATCTTTCGACACCCCCGGGTAGAGTTTAGAGATGAGGTGGTGACAAACGTATTGCTACTTACACCGTGCTTACACCACACGGCTCAAAAATGCTCATGACACTACCTTACTCGTACACTAGCATTCTAACTGATTATATATCTGCCAATATCATAGGTACGTATAATTCTTCATTTAATTATATCAAATCAAAAAACAGATACACTAATAATCGCGAAATTAACAATTGTAAACTACGTCAACCGATTTCTCTAAGATCTCCAATTCTTGAAGCTGACAGGACCATATCCTGGTTATTGTTATATAATATAATATACCCGTACGCCTAAAAAAAAGAATATTGATTCACGATTCTCGCAGAAATCGAATAACAAATATACGCCGAAAAAAATATGTCGAATTAAAAACCTCCTTTTTTCAAGTTTGTTAAAAAAATTAAATACACTTGTAACAAAATAAATCCACTAGTACGGTTCTCCGTACGTGAAAACCTCAGACTTATGTACAAGTCGTCTGCGCTTTGCGGGCTTGCTAATCATATCAGGTCGTAGATGCACAACTCTGATTGCACGGTGTTTGATGTCCTGATTAACGTTACGATTGAGATGGCCAATCAAAATAACACAGAAAACACATGTACCTACAAGCCATCCGATGGCATTTTCTATTAGAGTTTCGGTAGTTACGAGTACATACAAAGTGTTTTTATTGATTTCCGTTAAATTAAAGGGAAGCTTATTTAGGTCAAAATAATAAATTTCTCTAAGAAACTAGTGTCTTAACTTTTACTGTTATTGAGTTATTAAAAAAATAAGTTTAATGACTAAACAAGTGTACCTTTATTACATCCCAATGTTACTTATTTTGACCTGGGCCGTCGGTCACCTGAGATCGTATGCTTAAGGTTCTCTCACACTTGCCATTACAATAATTATGTATGACAATGAAAAAAAAAAATTACGAAATTTACCAAAGCCGATATACCAGGCAACTTCTATTAATTTCCCAAGTAACCTGTCCAATTTAACTGAAATAAAAAGACATTCTGTATATTAGAAACATATTGTAGGTAATTTTATTTTGGACAAAGGTCAAAACTACGAGGGAAGTCCAGAAAATTTGTGTGTATTTTGTTATATGAGTCTGGGAAGAAAACGAATGAAATTCAATTCGTTAAAAAAAATCGATTCACATTATCTTGCAAAAACTGTTAACCAATTATATGCTTTCTAACTCCCACTGCTCCACAAATGTCACATACATAAGTAATATCTTCAACGTTTAATTAACAATTTTATTCTCTTTTTATTATACATAGTACCTTTCAAAAGTTATTAGTTTCGTTATCCTCAAAAACGCTCGTTTATTCTTAACTCAAATTTCACTTTTTAAAATGACATGTCATGATAGTGACATGTCATTCATCTATTCACAGACGTGAATAGATCATGATCATAATATAGGTATTTTTTCTCACCTAAACAAACATACTACTAATACTTACACTCTGGACAATCAGTTTATTAGTAGAAAAAGTGGCTAATTCTAATTTTCTATAGCCAGCCAACCTTCGCGCCTACATTTTTTTTCCCGCCTTTTCCTACTGAGAGGTTGCTGGCTAGACTATGAATATTGTACAGTCAGTACCTACCGTATGATCTTCTTGTTCGTAGACTATAAGAACGACTACGGTCTGAGAGTCCATTTACGTAAAGGTATAATTTTATACTTTGACACTTGGAATATTGTATGTGTGTTCTCTTCCCTTGACGACAATAATTTGCCCAAAAATAGCTATTAATCTGTTTTAAAAATATTCTTGCTGTTGCGTCGAAAACACAGAGAACATAATTATATTTTTGTGGAACGATGCAAATTGTTTTATTAACTATTTTTGAGTTGTATTTTTAAGTAGTATGTATACATATAGATTTAAAATATTAGATTCCATATATTAAAGAAAAAATACAGAGTTTACCAAAGTTTAGGTTAACTAATATTTTTTTCTTTGGTATATGACATCTAATATTTTACAGAGAAAATAGTCGAAAGTCAGAAAGGAGAAATAACCCGTAAAGCTTTTAAAGGTCACAATACCCATTTAAACACAAACCCTAACAAACCCAAAACACAATTCATTAATAAGTCAAATATTTATTTTTCCGTTGACTAAAAGGGCAAACGGGCCGTCAACATTGCCCAGGAGGGTAAAAAACCAGGGGTCAAGCTATTTACGAATTGATAAACCCTTTCGATAGTTGACAATGGCAGGAGTTGATTGCCGCGCCCAGTGAATTGGGAGCCTCGTTTACTACTGTTGATGCCCCAGATAAGTAGAATAAAATAAAATAAAACAAAACTAAATAAAATCACATATTGCGAAAGTACAAATCAAATTAAAATAAAAATAAATAAAAATATTTATTCAGTAGCACAAATATTCATACTTAGTACAGGTTGGTGCCCCTTTTTAAGTAAATAAATACTTGTGTCAAGGGACACCGATCTTCCTTAGTAAGTAACAAATAACAAACATGTTGGTATGGGTACATATTAATGAGAAAAGATAATTTAATTTAATGTAAGAAACAAAGTTTTAGAAATCTACGATTATCATTCATATTGAACATTTATTTATTTAACTAATTTCTAGATTTAATTTTATGTTAGTTTACTCTAGTTAAACTAATCGACAATATATAACAATTAATTAACAATGCATGCGCTAGTTAATTTACTTACAAGCTAGTCTTAAGAATAAGAATATTATTTATTAACTAAATATTTTGATTTGTACTTTTAATTTTTCTCCAGTAGTCATACTACTTAATACTATATAAATTATAAATAAAATAAATAAAAATACAATTGGATTGTGCTATGTAATCTTTAAAAGTGTAGATTAAACTAAGTATCTGTAAAATAAGTACAATAGCTCTTTTCTTATGAAATAAACAGTTATAGGTAGTAGATTACATGCCAAGGCCGTTTAAGTGGGAAATGTCTCGGATCGGATGACGTGTAATTGTATACAAACATGTGATCCGAGGCTTTCCTATTTAACGGCCGAGGTGTGTATATTCTTTTTCTGCTCAACGGAGCCGCCAGGCGGCAACTTAGTTTAGCGCAGCGGCCGGCAAACTGTTTGCCGGCCGGAGGGAAGAATTTCTTTTTTGTAAGTATTTGTCATTATTTTTAGGGGTACCAAAATGCGAATTTCGAAATCCCCAAATATTGAGGATTTGTCTCTATCACTCCAACGAAAGAGTCATTAAAACGACACAGATAATTACACTTGTCTGAAATGAACGAATTTCAATGTTCACAGTTTTAGGCCTAGCGATGAAAGTGATGCAACTTAATTAACGCTGAGTTCAGCTCTTTTGGTATTTTTATATCTTACAAGCATAGGTATAATTTTGTTGCTAGTTTGTAATTTACGGATGGGAAAAGTTTCTCGGCCATATAAAATGTTTATGTAAACTACAATTTTTTTTTAATTAGTCCATCTATTGAACATGTCGACATAGGTATTTACATTATTTCTTTGAATAAACTGTGGCATTTGTCCCTCAGACGACCGTACACAATTACAGCGTAAAAAAATCTACCAACCCTTAACCTTCCGGGTAAGGGGTTACTTACTTAACGGGTAGCGAACCCGAAATGCCGGGCGCTAAAATCGCAGTAACAAAGATTGTCGCGTCCCGTCGTATCCAATGGTGGCGTTGTGCGACATTGGCGTTACGAAATGTTCAGTCTCTCTTTAACATTATCATATTCTATGACATTGTCCTTGTTACACTTTATTATTTTTGTATATAAAAGAAATAATAATAATAATAATAATAATAGTAAAACACAGCAAATTTCTCCAAAGGGCCTCTACGTGTTGGATCTGTATCCCCGCGCAAGCCTATCAAAAGACCGGGATTTATAGGCCCGTGATCAAAGAGAGATACAAATAATAATAATAATTTACAACACAGCAAATTTCTCCAAAGGGCCTCTACGTGTTGGATCTATATCCCCGCGCAAGCCTATCAAAAAACCGGGATTTGTAAGCCCGTGATCCTCAAGGAGATACAAACATAATAATAATTTATTCATGTACCATACAAAGCAGTTGTTACAGATCATAATAATATTAATATAAACTTCACAAATGTACAGCGCCTGAACTAGGTGGATCCTGTATCTCAGGCAGAGACATAACTTATAAACTAAAAACAGGGAAATATTTCCTATCGTATGTGAGCAAATTGTTATTGAAATTAAGTTACATTTTAGATTGCAAACTAGAGTATGTTATTTGAACCTATTATAATTTTAACAACAATGCTTAAAAAACTAGTAAACAAACCGTTATAATTGTTGAGAATTTGAAGCATCGGCATTATCGGCAACAGGTGTAAGTTATTTTATCGCATTAGCAATATGATATCTAGGTATCATATTTATTTGTAAACAATTAATCTAATTAGCTAACTACTTCTTATTTAATTACTGTTAACAAGTTTTCCGTATCTTCATAACACATTTGTTCTAGGGCTTCCCGTAGGACTTTTTTACATTTTGTGTGGCATAAATGATAAATATGATAAGACCCGTTTAACTTGTTATACAGCCGCGGTCCCAGACGCATGAAAAACCTCTGAGAAAAGGCATGTTTTAGGTCAGGCAGTTGGTTGCAAACCAAATCATTCCGTCTCTTGTTTGTGATGTCAGTGTTATAGGGAAGTACTTTATGTTGTTTAAGTACAGTATTTAAAATGAAAAGCTGTCTAACAGTTAGTACTTTACAGGACTTATATAATAGGTTAGTAGGGTAAAGGAATGGTCGGAAGGTTGAGACTTTCAAGATTGCTCTTTGTGCTCTTTCTACAATCAAGAGCAGTGTCTTAGCTGTTCCTCCCCATGATGTAATGCAATATGTTAGTAACGATTGACAAAGAGCAAAGTATACTTGCATTATTAATTTATGGTCCAAGACATTACGTAGTCTTTTAAATACGTATATCAGCTTACGAACTTTATTACTTAAGGATTCGATATGTGGTCGAAAAGATAACGTGTCGTCAAGTATAACACCCAAGTATTTAATTTTAGTCGCGGGGGTGATGATGGGACAATTACAACTAGTTTTTGCAAGACAGGTACAGCTATGGGCGTAGATAGGAGGATCAGATATAGACAGTTTATTCTTTTTCATAGAAAATTTGACATAATTCGTTTTATCTGTATTTAGTGTTAGTAAATGTTGTTGTAGCCAATTGCTTACAATGTCAAAACCTCGTTGCGCTTGCAAGCATGCTTCTCTCTCCGTGAGCGCAAAGTGAGTGAGTGAAAATTAAGGCGGTGTCATCTGCATAAGATAATATTTTACCAGAGTCGAGTTGAAGGTTGCAAAGGTCATTAATGTAAATCAAAAATAAGGTCGGACCAAGAATACTCCCTTGTGGGACCCCGAAATCTTCATTTTTTTGATCTGAACTGATGACATCACCCACCTTCACGCACTGAAACCTGTCACTAAGGTAATTAGCAAAAAGGTCGAGCTGTTTTCCCCTTATTCCAAGGCTTTGGAGCTTCCTTAGCAGTATGGCATTAGCAATAACATCGAATGTGGGAGCACCATAACAGTACTTTCTTTACCTTCTATAATTCTACATCTAGTCTATTCTGACTTCCTTTTCAGACGCGAATCAATATAGTAGGTACATTACGACACAAGTGCGAAAAACATGAATTTCGAAACGAGTGGCGATCGACACGAGTTACGAATTTCGTTTTGGCTATCTGTACTAAAAAGCGTCGTACGAGACACGTGCAAAAACGAAATTCGTAACTCGTGTCGATCGCCACTCGTTTCGAAATTCATGTTTTTCGCACTTGTGTCGTAATGTACCTACTATATTGATTCGCGTCTGAAAAGGAAGTCAGAATAGACTCATCTCATGTTTTTCGCACTTGTGTCGTAATGTACTATTTCGTTATTGAATTGCTTGCTGAAAAGCTATCGGGATAATGATACGCCATATCACGAAACATTGGCAATATCGATTAAACTGGCTCGTGGGTAGGTTCAACTACGTAATACGAGACGTTATTAATTAATTACTATTATTATTACAACGTTATTCTCACTACCTACTAATATAATAACTCTCACTCTTTTCATTAATAAAATGTATGCATGTATCAATAATTAATATTATTATGTTCGGAACGGGCTTCATAAGAACTTATTTTTGGTAAGTTATATGTTCACATATCAATAAAAATTTAAACGACTTCATTTCCTAAAGTTATGGTTATTACCTCCTATACAGTTGTGTGGAAAGTACAGTCAAACAGATCAAATAAATTTATTGTCTAATAAGCCAAGTAGACACGTACAGTCAGCATCGAACATCCGAGCGAGCGCCAGTGCTCAAAAATTTAAAGGTGAATGGATTTAGACCAAACAAGCGAATGCTCATTCTATCCCCCACTCTACTAAATTCGTTCGTTCCACAAAACGTGATTCGTCGAAATTCGTAGATGTTGTACAGTGGGGGATAGAACGAGCATTTGCTCGTTTGGTCTAAATCCACCTTAACATGCTCTCTAAAGCCAATAGTGACCTGCTCAAAGGTTTGTGAGTAGGTACTCTGGCCGCTCCTACATATAGGTATGTAAGTACAAGCTCACTATTAGGTACTTATTATTACACTATACGTATACAAGATCGTGAAAGTATAAATTGGTACCTATATAAAATGTAAAACTGCAAAATCGACTGCCTCCATTATCAATTCGTTATTAGGTTTTGCAGTTAACTATACCCATTCTTTTAACTATATTTCAACGAAGGTAGAATAAAAAGTTGAAAAGCTTTTAGAAACTACTTTTTGGAATAATAGCTTTTGACGAAAATAATTTATAGATTATTTAGAGAAAAGCTCTGTCCTACATTATCTCCTCAACTTAAATACCCGTAAGGTTTAGCTTATAGTGGTCCTCGGTGCACAAAAGAAGGGTCGTGTCCCTCGGGAGACCCTTTCATATTTCTAATGAAATTGTGACCGTAGACAGGTTTTTAATGTAGGGCCTACAGATTTATATTAGCAATTTGAATACCCAAATAATTAAAAAATATCGGAATCATTGGTCGAGAATGCGTTATTACTGTTATTTGTGTCCTGTTATTATTGTGGCAATAATGTCAGCGATCTGAATAATCTCAACTGTACATTCATACAGTTACAACTGTGACTAGGAAAACAATAATGCAACTTATGCAACCAGTCCAGAGCTTAGATACCTACTCGTAAGTTGCATGCAGAAAGAAAACAAATAGTGGACTTTCCGCCGTCTAAGCGTTGTAATGTGTTAGATATAAGTTGACATCCGAATTTTGAAATGTGTTATCGAATTTAATTTAATTTAATTTTTATATTTTAATTTTAAAGTTATAGGTCTACGTTGACATTTTTACATATATTTTATTTTATTTTTATCAGGTATTGAATTATTGTACACATTTTAAAATTTACATTAGATTATTAATAATTAACATTGATTTTAGTCATAATTTAAAACCGCATGGCTCCTTCAATGTTTGTACGTCTGCATGCAGGCTGAATGCACTGAAAAACATTATTGTAACAACTGAATAACTGTATTCTGAACAAATAAATTCTTTGACTTTGACTAAAAATATCACAGATTTAGTAGATGCGATCATTATTGGCTACTCAAATGTTTCCCTACGTTTCAATCCTTTATCAGTACAGAACTACCTACCCGTAGAAAGCCCTTCCCAATCCTCGGAAATCAGCTTACGCGTATATACTGCGTGTAATTGCGCGCGGGCGCAGGCCCCAATCAGCGCGACACGTGTCGCGCAGTGCACCCCTTTTACACGCATTCCAAGCGCCACACACGGGCGGCAGGATCGCGGATGAATTTATGGGAATAATGGTACCCCTAGCTAGACGACTTCAAGAATTTTAAGTAGGTATGTGCCCACAAATTAAAATTATTTTTCATCACACTTGCTGTCTAAGCGCGCCATTGCTTGCGCGCGTAGCGGGAGTAATAGAAAAGTGAAATTCCCTAGGAAGTAATAGAAATTTCAGTAAGTCATTTAATAATATTATGTCTTAAAACTTATTTTTTGGTTGGCAAGTGTGATGAAAAACATTGTATGCATCACGGTCGGTAAGCGGAATACTAACTCGAGTCATAAAAGCCCTCCGCCTAATGGCGTCGGGCTTCTAACACTCTCGTTAGTAATTCCGTACTTACCTCCCTTGATGCACAATGTACTATAGCGGGTCTACTTTGAACAAGTGAGTTTATGACAAGTGTCACTCTCATTAACACATAACATATTACACTCACACAACATAAATTGTCTCCGTCGATCCTGCAACTGCAATAAGCAGAATAACAATATTCGAATAGTACATTCTTGAATGTGTATCGTGGCATTTTTAATCACACTTATTTTCTATTACAATACACCAACCAAATCCTAATTTAATGTTGGTATTAAGGAATTATACGTATAGGTACATTATAAAAGTAAGTAGGTAACGAACATACAAACTACATACAAGCGACATTTTAATAATGTCGATTCATTTATATTTCTTATGACATGAGGGTCAATTTGTATCCTTCCAATTAATAAATCTACAGTGCTCGGCCGCTATTAAGTCAATCCTGACACCTGTCATGTCAGTATATTTATATGTATAAAAAATGACTTTATTGACAGATAATGTATTGAGTTGTCAGGATTGACTTCATGGCGACCGGGCACTGTAATATGAACAGAAAGTTGGCATTATTTATTTATGGTTAAACGAACTTACCTGAAGTGAAGTTCAACCAAAATTTTGTGAGATGTTGCATCTGAGAGACTTCTTTATAAACCAACTATGTAGTCCGTTTTTCGACCTACTGTATCGTCACACAATTTTAGATTAATATTTAAAAAAAAAAGTAATACTTTCATTCACTCACTCACCGACTCCCGCTCCGCCGGTCCTGGGTCGCTTCATTCGTTTTAGAGGAGCAACCCTGACTTTTATTCTGCAACGTGGGGATCTGCTTTGACATTCAGTACTTGCGAGTGCTGGAATGACAAGGGTCGGGAGGGTTGTGAAGTCTCTCAGATGCAACATCTCACAAAATTTTGGTTGAACTTCACTTCAGGTAAGTTCGTTTAACCATAAATTTTATTTCTATGTTGCATCTGAGAGACTTCTTTATAAACCAACTATGTAGGATGTTTAGCGTTAGTTGCAGAATAAAACAATCATAATTGAACTATTATGTATATTATAACAGTTCCTAATTGAAAACAAAAGTTACATAGTTAACTTAGCTATAAACATATTATGTGTTGATTACATAACGATAATTAATATCTGATTAAGAATTTAACACAGCCTGAGCAAAGGCACTGTCATCTTCGTTATCGATTAGGGGCTGGTTATAAAATCTCGCAAAACATAATGAGTTACCAGTCCAACCAGCAGTCTTCTTAATCAAGTCAATTGAAACACCAGACCTGTGTGCCGAAGAAGACGCGGCGTGTCTGGTCGAGTGCGCCGTGAACATGTTCACGTCCACTCCACTTCTACTCAGAGTTTGTTTAATCCATCGGCTCACTGTTTGTGAGCTGGCACTGTGTATGGGCTTTTTAAAGGTCAGGATTAATTTATCTGTATTAGGCAGGTTTCTTAAATGTTTAGTTTTGTTTATATATGTAGTTAAGGCTAAAGCTGGGCAAATCGATTGATTATTATTAAAGAAAGGGACAATCAGTCTCGGATTACCCCTATGTGGCATTGAGGTTTTAATTATATCATTAATTACAATGACAATGCGTGATTCCTCCGTGTAAATGTCACAGAGATTTATTAATGACAACGTCTGCACACGTTGTCCTGTAGACAACGCGAGAAGAGTAACCATCTTTTTTGACAAATCATCCATTGTTGTAGAATCATAAGGATACAATTTGGATAGATGATCTAGCACTAAATTAGGATTCCATGTGGAGGCGTATTTTGGAAAGCAAGGCTTACTTTTGAACACCCCTTTAAAAAATCGTTCAATGCAATCATCGTTACAGCGATTTTTTCCCATAATTAAAGATAGGCTAGATCTATATGAATTCAGTGTCCCGTAACTAGCATTTCTATGAAATTTTTCGGTTAAAAATTTTAATATATCTGACACTGATCCGTCAAACAAATCAACATGATTAACTTGGCAAAAAGCAAACCATTGCTTTAAGGCGACATTATACTGATTAAGGGTGCTATTCGACAACGATTTCAACATAATATCTATTGAATCATTTGGCATACCGCGCTTTAGATAGGCTTGCCGCACAATACCGCACACGCCAGGGTAAGGTTGGGCCATAATGGGTGGCGTTTCCTGAAAGGAGACAGCAAAAGGGTTTTGTTAGGTTCAAAATACTTAATCTCAGACTTCACTAATGATAAGAACTGTGGGAACCATGGTTGGGCCGGCTCATCATCTACTATTTTTCTGAGGCACTTCAGAATTACAGCAAATGGCGGGAAGGCATAGAAAAATCTATCTCGCCATGATATTGTAAAGGCATCAATCTCGTAAGCGTCTGGATCACGTTTCCAGGATACATAAACTTGACATTTTTTGTTCAAACGTGAAGCAAACAAGTCTATTTCGGGCTTGCCGAATGTTCGAGTTATCTCTAGAAATGTATGACTATTTAGTTCCCATTCTGTGTCGATATTAGTACACCTTGAAGCTCTATCCGCATCTATATTATCGCATGATTTGATGTAAGAAGCGAAAACAAAAATGTTCTTTTGTTCGCACCACTTCCATATCATTCTAGTGATTTCGTTAAGATGGGGGTATTGGATACCGCCCATTCTATTAATGTATGATATGGCAGTGGTGTTATCTATTCTCAGTAATACCGCTATATTGTTTCTATTTTTACAAAAAGACTTCAATCCCAGAAAAGCGGCATACAGCTCAAGGTAATTAATGTGGTGCCGCGTTTCATCGACTGACCAATAACCTCGAGTCGTTTCACCATTACAACTGGCTCCCCATCCGGTAAGAGACGAGTCTGTGAATATTTCTAATTGGTAGGTACTTTTATGTATTTTATTATGACTTTTAGACAATACGTTGCTCCACCAATTAAAGTCATGAGATAAGTAAGACCTGAGAGACATTATTGAGTCAAAATCGTTGTTATGTCGTCGCAGAGCCAAGAACTTTTCTCTTTCGAAATGTTTGGTATGTG
This sequence comes from Thaumatotibia leucotreta, assembly GCA_025490895.1. Lineage (NCBI taxonomy): Eukaryota > Metazoa > Arthropoda > Insecta > Lepidoptera > Tortricidae > Thaumatotibia > Thaumatotibia leucotreta. Next base: position 58,703 of record JALPQI010004540.1, read on the forward strand.
CCCAACCGTAGGCTACGGCGGGACAGGCTGAGGTTAAAGTGCCTATGAATTTTGCGAATTCACGGATTTTTATACAAGTCTTACTATTTATTTCTTTAGCCATCAATGATATTTGTAATGATTTTTCGTGAGGCAGCTGTAATTGCATTAATTTACTGTTAATCTCGAGGCCTAAAAATTTACGTATTTGTGAAGGCTCCAAATGACTTTTATCGTAATTGATAACGAGGCCGAGTTGTTTTAGTTGACGCGATAAAACTGCAACAGTTTGTTGGCATGTTTTGTAATCTTTGCCTATACAAAGAATATCATCGAGGTATGCCACCAATGTGTGGCCTTGACTTCTCAGAACATATAGTAAAGGCTTTAAAAGTTTTGTGAACACTAGCGGTGCCGATGAAAGACCATACGGGAGGCAGTTAAATTCATATAAATTATCATTGAGCCTAAATCGTAAATATTTTCTATGTACAGGGTGAATTGGTATTAGAAAATAGGCTTCTTTGAGATCAAGAGTTGCCATGTACGCATCTTTTGTGACAAGTTTGGCAGCTGTACGAATATCCTCCATTTTGAAATGGTGTTTATACACGAATTTATTTAAGGTCTTTAAGTTCAATATAAATCTATATCCGCCGTTACTCTTCGGCGCCAAGAAAACCGGCGAAATAAATTGATTTGGCAAATCATCGTTACATAGAGTGATTGCCCCTAAATCTTTAAGATTATTTAATGATTTATGCATTTCGCGTTCAGAAAAAGGTGGATTAGTTGGCTCAGAATATTGTAAAATAGGCTTACAAAAGGGTATTTTGTACCCGGTGACATAGGAGAGCACGGTTGGATCGGTCGTAATTAATGACCAGTTATGTAGGTAGTACCGAATACGGCCGGCGTGTACCTGTGCTAGCGGCGTTTCCGGTCGTTGTGGCGCTGCTGGTAAGGGCGCGTGCGGCGCTGGCTGGGCTTCCTCCTCGCCGACGAGTGCTCGTGGGGCCTGCTGGGCGCAGCGGGCGGCGGCGGCGGCCTCGCATTGTACTGACGAGGAGGGGCTCGGTAGTTTCCCGACGTCGCTTGTTGTTTACGTTGTTGAGCTGGAAAAGATCTCTTGATATCTTGTCCTGACTTCGCGATCTCCTTTGTGCATTTAATGTTTTCTCCTAGTTTTTCACTAAATAAAAAGTTATCTCTCTTGGCACCTTGAATCGCGTTCCAGAATTTTTTATCAAGGTGAGGTAATAATAGGTTCTTCCTATTAATCGACCCTTCGTTATGCAAATCCAGTAGGATTTGAGAGATTTCGGAAATTCGTGTAATAATTTCCAGCTTCGCTAAGTCACTTTTTATTAGGTCCTTCGTAAGGTTTGCCAGGCCCGCGATCCCGACGCCCAATTGGTTTTGAGCTGTCTCCAGTCGTTTATCGCGATTTTTTGCTGCATCGTTGAGAACAGCGGCTACCTCTTGATTTAGTTTAGGCGCCTGTGCCAATAAAAAGTTATTTGGTATGGGCGTTTTTTCCCACGAGTAGCTGCTTTTGCTCATTTTCGAGTCCATCTACTAGGATTTTGCCCCAACGTTCAGAGAGTTCAATGGGTATGGCCTCGCCCAGTGGTTGTTCTAACTTCTTAGCCTCTCCCAATATGCTTAAGATCTCTGGCGGCAGTGCAGAGGTAGATGGTTGATTCGCGTTCGTCGCGGCGACAGGTTCAGGTTGAGGCTCTCGTTCTGAACTGGCGATGGCGGCCTCGCCGGTTACAGCAGTATTTACCGCGGATCGTAACTGAGGCGTCGCGGAGCGCGAATGATTCTCTAATATTTCCACTTCATCGCCACTGAAGTTATTATATTCATCGTACACCGAGTGTTCATAAGAGCCCCCCGACGAGCATGACGAAGACGAACCAGATCTTCGGTCCCGATCTGGATAACAATATAAAACAAAGTTACTTTCAGGATGGCATCGCGTACCACCACGTCAAGAAAGTACGTAAAATTTGTAACCAGGATAATATCACGTATTACCACATCAAGGTACAAAATTGTAACCATCTGGATAATATCTCGTATTACCACGTTAAGATGGTTGATTTTTCGTTGCGTGAATCACCATAACTGCGAACAAATAAGTAAACACAAGAAATTTTTTATTAAAAAATAAAGGGTAGTTACCTTTACGCGAATATTCATAGCGGCGGCGCAGTTTATCTTCCAAACGCCGTATCTTTCTACGTAAATCTTTGTCATCACTTTTGTGCTTTCTTTTTCCCATCACTAATCACGATTTGTCTTTTCTTTTGAAAGTAAACTAAACTTATCGAAATATGAGAATTACGTGTAGGTACACAGGTGTTGACGATACTGCACACGAAAAACGAATGAAGCGACCCAGGACCGGCGGAGCGGGAGTCGGTGAGTGAGTGAATGAAAGTATTACTTTTTTTTTTAAATATTAATCTAAAATTGTGTGACGATACAGTAGGTCGAAAAACGGACTACATAGTTGGTTTATAAAGAAGTCTCTCAGATGCAACATAGAAATAAAATTACAGTTTGCAGCGTTTCGCCCGCCCGTTTACCCGCGACCCTCCGTAAACCCCGTGGGACGAGCGCGACACATTGCATGTGACGGATTAACATTATCATTTGACACTGCATTTATTTAACTACAAACCCGACGTTTGCTATTGTTGTGGCTGTGTGGGTAGAGCGGAAATACTAGCATTTTCAACTTGATCCTTTTTCAGGTTGTCAGTACTTGTTATTAAGCGTGTTGGAAAATAAAATGATCAAATTGGTTACAACCATAAGTTACAAGCATAAATAGTGTCATTTGTATTAAAAAAAATATAGTAAAGAATTTTCAACTAATGTCTAGGAGTGATAAAGCAAAGGTAAAAAAGTGGTGTCATATTCCACCTCAATTACGAGAACCTACTTATTACTTAGCCTTTTACCTATATATTTTGTTTTAAAATTATGGCATACGAGATTCAAGTTAGACACACAAAAAGTATTACAATACAAACTCTTGATTATCAAATTATTGTATTATCAAACCGCATTTAGAATGGGATTCGAAAGTACCTATTGTTGACACAACAGTACGAGTAACTGACTGAGTTGCCTGGTGAAACCCGATAAGTCGAGCAAACCGTTCTTTGAAATACGAACTATATGACACTTACGTGAGGTTGACATTTCAATGAAAAGTTATCTCTACTTATCGGGTTTCACCACGCAAACCTTTGTTCCTTGGTCGTGGCTGTCTATGTATTTAAGTATCTATATGTATCTATCTATTATATATATCGTCGCCTGGTACCCACATCACAAGCCTTAATTGAGCTTACCGTGGGACTAGGTCGATTTGTGTAAGATGTCCCAAGATATTTATTTATTATCTATAATCAACTCTTTACTTGACAAATTTTGTGTCATCTGTGGTGTCAACAGTACTACTCTCGAATCCCTTTCCGATTCCGGTTTGATAATGATAATACAGACTTTCAAAGTTCTGTCCAACGAACTCACCTAACACCCAACTAATCTAACTTCACAGCAAATTAAATCACGAAATCCATTTCAAATGAGTGCAGTAATTTGGTACATTTAATTTGGTACCGCCTGTACCGTCCGGAAGCCCTAGCAGAGTTAGTTCCCAAATCCCCGGCCAACTTTAGTAGTAAGTAAAAGAGTGGCTTCGTTGGAAAATTAATTAATGGCATTTAGTCTGTGATATGGTTTAGTTTGGCAAAATTGCAATGGGATTATTACTCTTGCTGTTGTCGTGAAATGATTTATTTAAAAAAACGGACCTGCTCTAATTTTTTATAACCGTGCATATATAATTAATTAATATGTGCAAGAAAATTACTATAAGTCAGAATAATTATAAAAGTGGCACCGTTTGTCAAAGCCTAGATCTGGTTTTGATTTGTTATACTCAAAGGTGAAAACTTAAGTACATGTTGATGCGATACATACGGAAATAAATTTCATTATGTTTCTCAATAATTTTCTCATAAAATTTAAAAATCTTATAAAATAGTTGGTAAAATAGTTGCTACTTTTAATAAATACTATTTGTAAATTTGACCTATTTTATACATTACATCTGATTTCTAACAAATCCATCGATTTGTATATGAGTGTCCCACGATAGGTATATCTATAATGCCTATATATTTTACTTACTGGATATGGTCCCATGATACCTAGGTATATTTTATTAACTGGCCATAGGCAAGTTATGCCACAGGGCGCGGTCTGGAATCCAGAACACGGTTACCCCATTATCAGTTATGTACTTAAATTCAGTGCACTACAATTATATACAAGAGAAAATGTACTTGGCTTTTTTCGTTTGCTTGCATTAAAATGCTTACCATGCACTATACCTACCTAAACTAAAGGACTGACGCACTGTTTAAATTATACGAAAATGTATATCTACCAACATACGAACTGTTTGTTATCATTCCGAAAACCAGCTATCCCAGCGTAAAGAACTCTAATAACATTGACATCAAATATCGAAAGAGTGTCAAGAAAATTCAAATCCGATTGCATCTTAGACCAGATCAAACGATCCAGCAACTCGCGCGCATTGGTGCATATAATTTGTTCAATGGCGAGCGATCAAGCGAAACCAACTTTGCTTCGTGATACAAGCACGAGGGTATTTTTATGATCGAGTTCAAATGCCTAAAGTGTTTTGATAAATGTTCAATGCCTGACTTTGCAAGTATATTTTACTTTAGACAATACTTTCGAGTTACGAAGGAAAAAATATTATGAATATTTTAAGTTTTACTGTAAACTTATAAACCTTTAATAAACGGCAAATAAAATACAGGGCATCCCAAAACTATGAGAAATTTAGGGAACGTAGGTACCTTAAAAGGTATTGTGCTCAATGAAGATTTTGTTATTTTTAAAAGTTAGTAGTTAGTGTATACACAGATTTTCTAAAATAACTTGCTTCGTCTGGGAATCAAACCGAATTAAACATGAAAAAATTACTCCTGTTTATATAAAAATCGGCACAGTTTTGTAAATTTGAATGCCTGTGTGTTGATCAGGATCACTAACTTTTAGCAATGTTGACCATCCTGAAACCCAATATTGAGTACGACTGAACAGTGTACGTAGGTAATAGAAACTAGACGTTATCAGGAATCGAATCTTCAGGTAATTCATGAGGCGTCGGAACACTAATAGGTGTTTGAGGAAGATTAGCCCCATAATGTAACTGTCTAGTGGGATATTGTGTCATTAATCTAGAACAGAGACTTATGAGCAGTTTAACTTGCCAGTAATAAAGACTGTTATTTGATTCTTTAGTTACGAATTCCGCGACCACAACTTGACTGATTAATACATAGAAAACTATAACTATTTTGTTGTTTATAAAGTGCATTATGCATTAGCATTAAATCAAAATTAAACTCTGATTTCAAGATTGAAATTCTAAATTTACATTCAGCTCGCTGTAAAATGCTTGCGAAGAGTGACGCCACGCTTCGCATCCAGTCGCAATTCTATGAAAAACAAGCAAATTACAATTTAAACGTGGAAATTTTGTGTTTAAGTGGGCAATTAAAGTACTTACAAACTGTTTTCCAGTAAATATTAATAATCTGTAATGTGACATTATTTTATTAATTTACGAATTCATAAAGGGAAACTTTTTCATTTGCACTTTCCACTCTTTTAAGTACATACCTACATAGGTAATATATTTAATGATTAAGTCATATTTAAGTATTCAATTCGATTTTCACATAACAACATCACTTTTGATACTAGTATACGTAATGACTGTAATGAGGTCTTCACTTCGGAACATAATCGCCCCTATTTGATTTATAAAAATAATTTTTAATTATAAATAAAGGCAAAAGGCGATATTTAAGTGAAATCAAATTGGTATGTACCTACCAATTTTTATATTGCAATTCCACGTAAGTTATTTAATTACAAGTGTACCTATCGAAATTCAATAGCAATGCAACAATGATTGTTCTATAACTATTTCAATTACGAAATGTAAGTCTCCCGTGTCTGTACTTATATTTGAGTATGTTTTATATAATTGGCAACTGATTACCCATTTAGCTGATGAGACTTGGTAATTATCCGAGCGGTCGGCGCGCGCGCTGACGCGGCAAATTTGATCGCGCGGTCTGGGCGCGCAGTGCGTTTAGGGCACAGGGTGAGTTCTGTTTTCTGTAGCCGTACCACTAAATAGAAAAGTACATAAGTCAATCACTAATATGTACTTCACTTTTCATACCTACGCTTGGCGATCCCGCTAGGGTTGTTGTCAACTATGGCGTATGCACGAAGTGTCTCAGTGTCAGCAGGGGCCCGTTTCTCGAATGCTTGTAACTTGTAATACAAGTGGAAGTCTCTTTTTAACACTATTAATTAAATACGGACTTCCACTTGTATTGCAAGTTACTAGCTTTCGAGAAATAGGCCCCATGTGGTTCTTTAAATTAAACTTTGGCGTTATAAGATTACCAGTGGTTTTGAAGAGGTAAGTAATGGTAGGCTAATGGTAGGCCTAAACTGGTAGGCCAAAAAATACCAATCACAGTTCAATTTAAGCAACCACTCACAGAACACTGAACTGTTACGATACCTCCTTTGTCGTTGCTCCATTATTACAATAAATGTCTATATAGTTATCGACGCACGCTGCCAAGCAGGCCCCAATTTCACCACATTGACAAGTCCTACAATTGTAAATTTACTGTTTCTCCAATCTGGGGCGTCTATAGGCTACAGTTACCGTTTATAATCGGAAAGGTCGTGAGTTTGTTTGCCACCAACATACAATGTAGTGCACGAACTTTAATAAATCAGCAGTAATTAACTACTTTTTTGTGAAGCAAAATTACAATTGTCACAAAAAACATGACAATTGTAGTGAAATTCCAACATAAATGCCGAACCTCATGTCAAGATTGAATGAGAATTATTGTACTTAACCTTGCTACAATTGTCACGGATTTCGGAAAATAAAAAGTAGTTTATTAACGATTTAATAACGTTATCAGTAATAATTTTATGTTAGTGGCAAACAAGCACATGGACCGTCCGATAGCAAGCGGTAGCCGTAGTCTAAGGAGGCCTGTAACGTCAGTAACAGTGATATTTTACAATTGTCACACATGTAATTATGGTGAAATAGGCCACAGGCGGCACTCACTGGCCTTAACTTAACTGCTCTGAGATATCGCGTCCGTGAGCGGTGTATGTGTGTGCGTTTGCGCGAGCGCGTTTATATGTAGACTGTCTTCTGTACCTGTATATTTTGTGGCCGTACAATGACTTTTCAAGTATCGGTTAGGTAGGTTAGGTTTTACTCAACACACAAAGCATTCTATCGCACTGGGACTTAAATTTATTGAAGTGAGCGCGAAGGCCTGCTTTATGTATCGAGTAAAACTGTAAAACCTAACATAACCGATACTTACTAACTCATGGAACGGCTACAGTGCGTGAGTTACATCTATGTTATTAAAATTAAGGGTTTTTTCTGCGTATCGGTGATATACCTACATATATAATGAACTAATCAAAATGTCTAAACTGTACTATTTATATATTTACTTAAGTGAAATCTAACTAAACTAACTAACCTAACCTATATCTAAGATTGGCCCTTGTGGCATTGTACCGAAGATGCTGGCTGCATTTCCTCGCTGTATCGCAATACTGCTGCGTTGTGCGGAGAAGTCGCCAGCTCTTCGGCCTTTAGTTATGTCAACCAAACGTTTTGCGATTTTAGCAAATAATTTGCGTGCGGTGGGGCCTCATAAGCCTAAAGTTTCTACGCCAAACGGTACAAAATCGTACTCTTTGCCGAGACCGTTATATTTATTACATAAATGTCTTATACTTATGTATATCTATTTCACGTTTCTCTTTGTAATCCGAGTTATTATAAAATATTCAAAACTTTGCAAGTGAGTTAACGAAAAACTATAATAGGTAAGTCGGAAATGAAAACTTTATTTCATGCCTTTCTTTAATGTAATACCTATCTATCAAACTTCAATACTAAACACATCAATTCAAATAAATGATCAGTACCAGCCAGGATTCAAAATCACTAAAGCATCGCTTTTCCCATTAACATGAAGCGCCGCAATATTCAAATGCCAAAGCCAAAGCTACATCTGTAAAATTGCAAACGCAAAGGCAATCTCATAATGGCGCTTAATAAAACGCCTCAATCACATAAGCGCCAAAATTGAAAGGTTGGGAATCGCCCTGTATAAGCCCGGCTATCATACGCGCGCAAAGAACCGTGAAATTGGTTTATTCGTTCTATCCGATGAATAATTAATATCCGTATACCCCTACACGGACTCAAAAAAGCGTATGCGTCGAGAGAATGCAATGGGTGTTGTCTTCTTGATAGTGGACGCATTAAAACCCATCTGCATTTTAAACCATGTGGGAACGCGGGGCTGGTCTTGGGATCAACTTGTGGGATATCCAAAGGCTGTGCAAGGCGTGGAATATGATGCTGGGAGGGTGTCGTGTCGGTGACATGAACTGGGCTATGGGTGAGCTAAGAAGCAGGAGTTGTATTGGGATAATTTTAAATGTACGTAGGTAACTATATTATGTTATACGCGTACAGCTCTTACAGGTACATATTCAAAATACTTAAGAATACTGAAACTAGGTAATCTTTGATCTAATAATGGTGTTTTTCAACAGATGTAACTGTTGTACATGTGCTAAAAACGTAAAGAAAATTAATTTCAAATCTTTTGTCTCTTTCAATTACATTTCTGAAAGAATTTATTATTAAATCTGCCTGCTTTATTTTTACTTACCTTAATACTTTTGCATAAACTCTTTCATTAGCAGCAAGCGCTTAAGCAAACAAAGCCCTGAGAATTAACATTTGTATTAATTGAATATATTGTCGCGCCACCTCACGGCGCAGATTTTGGAAAAGGGACCGGATCATGCAACAATCACCAATAATATCCAAACATTAAAGAAGAAAGCAATAAAGTGTCGGCTATAATGTATATTTGGATATCAATTTATATGTTCATTTTTACATTAGGAAGATGAGCATTATGTTACCATATTTACACGTTTATATTTTATGAAAGACGTAATTGATGAATTGCCTTTATTAACCACACAAGCTCTCTTTGTAAACATTTTGATCAACTTACTCGTTTACGCTTAGGTAGGTTTATGATATATATTATGTACATTTTAAGCGTGAAACTGTAAGTACCTAAATAGAGAAAGCACCGATCAAGAGCATGTCGCGCCATACCCAGTATAGGGTTCCGTAGTTATTCGAAAACGGCTGCGCCGATTATATTTGGAACAGTTTTATTTGATTGGTGGAGAAGTGAGGATGTTTTCTTTTATTTGCTATAATCCTATAGTATCAGTGTATTATTGAATAGGTCTCTTAAAAAGAATAACGGTCATAAAATAAAGTTTTTCGAAAAGTAGGTATGTAAAAATCATGCTAATTGGCTAATAGAATAGTTTAAAAGAAAACTGTTTCAGGCATAATCAGCTAAGCCGTTTTTGAATAACCTTACACTGAGCGTGACCCGACATGCTCTTGGCCGGTTTTTCTGTATTTCAAAAGCTTTCAAAATGGCCTAATATTTTCATTACATAAAATTCTTGGCTCCTTTTCATCCACCACCACCTCGAGTATGAAACTGTCTCCGTTTTTTTCCGCTTGGTGGCGCTTTATCTAATTACCCGGCCCGCTAACTTCATCGGGGTCGCCTTGGGAACGCGACCACCCGGGCATTTGCCGTCGAGCCTTATTGTATACATTTAATTGCTGTGAGAATATTTTAACTCTGCTTTTGGCAGCTGCCAAAGTAATCACAAGTGAACGATAGTTTATTGTTTTCTATTTCTAGAAAAACATATTTATGGATGAATGAGATACAATTACTTCTTATTTGTGACTGTCCATATAGCCGAATAATATAGAGGACATCCAAATTTTAAATTGTCGGTTGATTTCTTAATGATACAAATTAAGCGCCAAACATCTCAAGTGAACTTAAATAAAAAAACTCTTCTCAAATCCGGCTCACGTTTTAATTTTACAATTATACATTTTAAAATTATGGTACAAAACTAAAGTAACGGATTGAATCACATATAATTATTAATTTAGTTACATCTCGACAGTATAGAACACTTTACAGATTGTCTAATATTAGAAGTTTAGAACCAGCGCAGATTACTTATTTATTTGTTTTGTCTTATTTAAAAATACTTGTAATGAATAACTAGCTTAATTAGCTAATTTCGTATGTACAACCCTTAAAATGTATGTTATATGACTAAGTATATTTTGTATGTGGGTACATTTGATTTGTATTTATTATCTTATTTTGATGGAGTTAGATAAATATATGAAATTTCCTTCACAGCTAGACACCCGTTCACTTTCCTTCACCCGTAGACCACGCACCCTGTAAAATGTTCAAAACGTCGAAATGTAGTTAAATTACATTACCATACATCGGTCTTTGGAAAGAGACAAATAATATTGCATAAACGTCACATATGTTAGAGAGGGACAACGCTCTATAAAGCCAAGTCTCTTTCCAGAGACCGATGTGCAAACTTTATCGCCGGTACTGTAATGAATATACGTGATATAATTAAAAAAATGGTTTCATTTCATGAATAAATTATAGCGGTAACAGAAAAAAAATGTAGACATTTAGAGCTTATAGCTTTAGCTATACGTATTTCTGAAATGGCAAGTGTTACCCGTATTAGGTACCCGTAGCAAATAGAAGCATTTCTTTTTCCTGTCTTTTTGGCGATATTTATTGAAAATAACTAATATTCGAAACAGCCATATCTAGTTATTACATGTAAATAGGTACGTTTTTATAGGTGTTAATAAAATGAAACATCAAACTATGATGCTATTATTTTTAGTAGAAAAATGTGTAAATATTTATTAATATAAGTACTATCTACATATACATAACTTTTACACAAATTAAATTCAGGATTGTTTCAGTCCGCCAAAGTTAATCAGTGCAGAAAAGCATTAAAATATACTTTACAAGCGAATTTGATCCAATTCAGCCCCGATTAGTTGGCCGATAGGGTTTCTTACACAAGTTAATTAAAATATTTTGGTCCCGTGGTACGAAGGATAAACCACGGTTAATTTATAATTTACCGATACTTAGTTACCTACTAATTTAATAAAATGTGTAATTAAATATTTTGAAACATATTTCAAATACATAAAGCACGTAAATGCGTCATCATTAGTGTTTCTGAGAGCCTACGAATTCATACCTACTTTAGATTAACAGTTTATTTTCAATATTTATCATCATCATCATAAACAGCCTATGATAGTCCACTGCTGGTAGTAGGACTCTCCTATTAACTATGCGTACAGACGCATTAGGAGGTAAATGCCCATAATCGCCACGCTGGGCGAGCGCATTGGCGATCGCAGTAATGTGTCCACTGTGATGATGCCCATCATCAATCTTTTATCAAATAATGGTCAGTGACACTTCAATCCCTTACGACACCCGCAGGAGGAGTTGGGGTGGTGACAAATGTTTTCTTACTGCCGTCACCACACGGCCATTCAAAGTCAATATTTATAGTGAGAGAACATAACTACCACTTTAATACTGACATATACAGAGTAACTTGTGGGACGTTCAATTGTTAGTTATTTATAGATAGAGATAGAAAATCGTATTACTGTTCACGACTCATGGTCCACCCTATATTTTGCAATAGGTATCAATCTACTTCCTCGGAAGTGTAATTTTATAAGCTTCCTTCAATTAATATAGGTATTAAACTAATCAACAACTACAAAAATAAGAATAAAATAAAAACCAATTTATTGTTATGACGATAAAGCTTAATTTCGTTAAGCAAAATGCACCACCCGAAAATCGAGTTCGGCTCCGAGACTCGATGTTCAAAAACCGAAGCCGCGGGGACATCAACCAACTAGATTCGCACGATGTTCATTTGTCAGGCCAGCCGTACACAAAAAAAAAGGTATCCATTGTATAGCTTTAACATTTAAGTTATTTAATTGCAACACTAATAATTCTGCTATAAAGTATTACTACTGCTGAACATAGGCCTCCCCCAAAGATTGCCACAATGATCGGTCCTGCGCCATCCGCATCCAGCGGACTCCTGCGACCTTCACCATGTCATCATTTGACGTCTTTCGACTGATATGAAGATGATGATGATGAAGTATTACTAAGTCTGTTTTTACCTGTTTAAGACTCAGTCTTAATTCCCTCGCTTCGCTCCGAATCTATAGCTCCCTCGCTGCGCGCGGGAGTAAACCCGTGACATAAAACGGTGCTTTATCCCCTTGGTGTATAATCTACTATTAAGTCACCTAAATCCGATGAACTTCAGGAACATGAGACGTGAGAAATTACGTACCATATCAACTTTTCGTCGTATTTATTAATTCTGCTGGGCCTGAATTGCGAGGTTCAATAAACTTTTCCAGTTGAGAAATTGTTAAGCTACTGTCTGAATAAATGCCTTTTGCTTGTATATATGTATATAAACCTTTATTTACTCAAGGAATAGACTTATAGGTTCTCATTTTTATTGTTGTATTGACAAAAGCGTTTACGGCGTTATTTTTTGTTTATTTGTATTCTTTATTGAAGGAATACCTAATCAAGATATAAATAAGCCATTATGTTTAAACTGAACAGGATTCGAATGTGATTGTATTACCTTACCTATATATGTAGTATACGTACATAGGTTAAACTTTAAGAAAAAGTTAGTTTTATCTGTGATTATTCTAACAATAATCTACGACCAGGACAAAATTGTTCAAATAGGCATAGATTGAATAATAATTATAGATTGAATTATTATTCAATCTATGCCTACTTGTACAGTTTTGTCCGGGCCGTAACTAATGTAGCTGATGTTCGTGGTGTTGTCCGTGTTCCACTATTTTGTCAACCACCTATTATTTTTTTCAATTCTCGTGCTGATAAGTTCGCATTTAGGTTCCGTTTGTGGTTGTACTTGCCTTAGCGCATAGGTAGTTTTTTTTTAAACTAAAATCATGAGGCTCAACTCAACAGCAAAAATTTATCGCACAATAATTGTGCAGCAGTACTGCTTTGAAGAATTAATTCTAAACCGAATTTCATTTACTTGTATTTTAATTTAAAATTAATAAGATAATTTATATGAATTATTTTTTTCTTTTGTTAGCTTCATTTGTTACTGTGTTTGTAATCTTGGAATCTTAATTTGGCCCACTTCCCACTTATAAGTAAACAATATCAATCAATCGCATTAATCGTACACCCTCGCCAAGACTCGGATGTATGAAAAAGTCCTCCATTAAATATTAACCCTAGTTAAAATGACTTATTTTATACAATGTACTATTTACGAAGAGGGGTCAATTATTTAGTGTTTAAAGCCTGGCGATGTATATACATTTTAAATTGATTTCAAAATTGGTATGTCGTCGGTGATATAATACATAATCAGTAGGCTTAGCACAGGATTAGTGCGACAATATGTCGCTGCGAGATAGACTGTGCATCCCTCTTTTATTGATAATAGTTAGTAAAAGATGGAAAATCTATCTCGCAGCGACACACTGACATACCAATCATGTGCTAAGCATACAGGTTATGTATGATTGTTGTGATTCTTAAAAAATACCATGAATTTACTCTACTATATCGGCCAAGATTGGCTAACCAGACTTTCATTGCTTTGTATACCTATAGGGTGAAACATGGGTCGTGAACGTTTTTCTAACTCTATAAACAACTAACAATGCACCATAAGTTACTTAGAAATAGTCATGTTTTTACTTAGTTTTTTGGTATTATTTGTGGCCTTTTCTAATTTTTAAGGTGTTTTAAATGATAACGGCTATTTAAGCTATTTAAAACGTTAAATGTAATAATAATTTAATTTTACACGAAGTGACAAAATTGCCTTTATTAATCACTTCAATTTGAAAAGGTAATATAAATTATTCCATTAATTTGTCTTAAAAAATCCTTTTGGATATCCTAAAGCCAAAAAATAAAAGAAAATAAAACGCAAAAAAAAAAAATAACTTGTCAATTTTTAAGTAACTTGTGGGGTATTTAATTGTTAGTTGTTTTAGAGTTAGAAAAACGTATTACTGTTCACGACTG